>CATIWC010002133.1:0-200709 GCA_948472305.1 Vicia faba
ATTAGTTTCTAAATTTGGAGACAATTTAGGAAACTAATGATTGAACACTGTGATCGGTGGAAATAGAACTGACTGTTTTTTAGCTGGTTTCGCGAAATGTCGCGGTAAGCAAGAGTCGCCACCGTCTTTTATGTTCTCCAACATGGAAAGGACAAAAGCACAGCAAAATTCCTTATTCGAGAATGTTTCTCGGTTCGGGAGGTAGATTTATAGAAAGGGAAGGTGTTAGCACCCTTTCTATCCGTGGTTATCCACAGGCTCTTAGGTACTTGCTCTTATGTTTTCAAAATTTGTTTGCTTTTCAATTGTGTGTGGGTTTGAAAAAAGTTTCTTTGAAAGATTTCAGAATAACTCTTGTTTATGTCCTTAAGTGTTTGAAAAATTTTGTTTTGAAAGCTTTTTGAAAGTGTAAGATGTGAAAAGTATTTTGTTTTGTTTTTGAAAAGAGCAAGTATCCATGAGTCATCTACCTACCCTAAGGAATTAGGCTCTGAAAAAGTCCTTAAGGTAGTGCCATCCCACCATTGAGAGGTAGGTAGCACCACCGTTGGAGGTGTTCGGGTCAATTCGATTATCGAGACAGTGTGGTCACCGAAGCAACAGTTGGGACACCTTAGAAGTAACCCTAATGTCCTAGATCCTTTTTAATCCGAGGCAACTGTTTCGAGGCAACTGTTTCGAGGCAACTGGATCTTGGACTAAGGGTGACCTCTAAAACGTCCTATACTTGATGACCACGTTTCGAAGGCAACGAGTGAGGCGTACCCTAGAAGTGGTGTGTGCTTTGTGTGTTGTATTCAGTTAGTGTTTGTCTTTGTTATTAGTGAGCTACGAGTTGTTTTTATTTACCATACATTCTTGCATGCATTTAACAGTTAAGGGGGTGCGGAAAGTAAATTGCGGAAACATAAATCCTACGCTATTACAAGGCGCGGGTCTATACATCGCCAAAAATACAAAAGATCCGTTTTTGGTAAATAAGTACGGAAAGTAAATAAAAACAGTAAAGATCCTAATTACTATTACATCCGGAGGCAATTACATAATAATCAAAATAAGGAATCAAAACTAGAACGCGCGCGAAAGAAAGAGTCGGGAATGTTCTAAGGGTGTTGACCCTTTTAGGAAAAGAAATTGATTTTTTTTTTTGGAATTAAAATGAAATTAAAATTAATTGTTAAACTAATTAATTAATTTAATTAAAAGAAAATATATTTTTTTGTTTTTATGTTTTTATGAAATAAAATAAAAAGAAATAAAATTCTAGGTTAACCTAATTCTAAATCTATTTTAATTATTAAAAAAAAGTTAAAATGGCCTAATTAAAAAAAACTAATTCAATTATTGTTTATTTACCAAAATAAAATAATAATAATAATAATGATGTTAATTCTTTTTGGATTTTTTTTTTATGAAAATGTTAATTGATTAATTGTTAATAATAAAAAAAATTGAAAGGTTAGTAGTTAAAATAAGAGATAATGACAAAATAAAATATAAAAAAATAAAACCAATGGGGGTGTGGGCTGAAATGGAGGATGCATTGCTGAAATGGTGGCCCATTGAACCTTCAGCTCGTTGACTTTTCATGGTGGCCTATGCATGCGCTGACTCCAGAGTATGGTGTCCCTCACTTTTTGTCCTTTGGATCTGCATTGATGACACCTGGCTGCTTGGATCTGTGAGGCTCATGGTGTCCAGCGCTTGGAATGCTGCACAGGAAAGCAATTGAAAAAAAAATATGGAAATTATAAGGGGACCTGGGAATCGAACCCAGGTCCCAAGGATGCTTGGCCACGTCTCCAGCCACTGAAGCACTCATGCGCGTTTGTTAAATATTTACACAACAAATATTATATATGAAAAAACAAAAACTATGCTGAGACGCAAAAAAAAACGCGCTAAGATTTGAACTCTCCAATCACAGGATGCCACGCCTGTCTTCGTCTTCGTTTTCCTGCAATAACATGAACAAGATAGCGGGGGTTTTAAACCCCCACTAAGTGCAATGGTGAAAAATAGCGAATAGAAGAGGAGATAATATAAAAAAGGCGCGAGGGTCTTAATAGTTTCGTCTTGTCCAGCTGAATTCGTCCATGCCTGTTTGGAGGTTCAATTTTACAGTATATAAAAACCCCTAATTTGAAGCTCTGAAAAACCTAGAAATTGTCAAAGGTGATTTTCGATTTAAAGCATCATTCTCAAATTAAAACACATGGAAAGCTTTGTAACAATGTCAGCAATGCAAATCAACCAAAAGAATGTATTAAAAACGCATGGAATGTGATATGTAAATTGGAGAATGTATGCAAATCGTATGAGTTGGTGGGGATGATTCCTTGAGGTTTTTGACCTGTTAATGATTGCAAATCGTCCCTGGCAATGCAATGAGTGTATTTGGATTGAAATGGAAGCTTGAACTGTACTGCAACTAGGTTTTCAGTTTGTGATTTTTTTCTTCAAAATTTGGAAATGGCTTATGCTATATGGGGCTCTCTAGGTCGTGAAATCGTATATGGAATGCTTGCATATCTGTTTTGTAATGTGTATCAATCCAAATAATGGACATTGAAGCCTTGCAATTATGTTCTTGATTTCCTCCATAACCAACATTGAAACAACTTGCCTTTTGTGTCAAAATTTGAATTTCTTGCTTGGAATAGGCCTTGCACGAATTTGGAAGGTGAATGATGGTGTATCAAAGCAATTCAACACAAAATATATCCTTTAATTAATTTTCTTGATTTTTATTTGAATTTTAAAGATTTAAAATGAATTAAATCAAATAAAATCAAATAAAAATGGAAAAATTAATTTTTAATCTTGAAATAAATTGTGGGACACGTGGGAGGCATGGCCAAGCTGAAACAAGTGGAAAAAGTGGGCCCCTTTTGTCAAAAATGAAGTTTCAAGGATAATTGACTTTGGCCATTTCACAAAAATTTCCCAACTTCTCCAATGCATATCTTGCTCAATTTTGAAGCTATGAACATGTTCTTGGACATTTTGGAAAGGTCTTGAAGTCCTCTAATCAATGTCTTTGGTCCCATGTCAATTTAATTTACCAATCTCAAGTTATGGTCTTTGACTTAAAGTGCCTTTTTGTTGACTTTTGAAAATGACCTATAATGTTGAAATTGATAAATTTTTGTGAGAGCATTTCTTGGACTTTGAATGTGAAGATGATTTGTAGGAAATGTCTTCCCCTTAAAGATGAGCATTGGATGGGATTTTTCTGATGAACCATGAAAAAGTTATGCCTTGGCCAAGTTACAGTTGACTTTTCAGCTGTCCAAAAATAGAAACTTTTGACACCTTGGTGATTTTTGAGCCATTCTTGTGGAATCATGATCAAGACTTGACCAAATGATGATAGTGGCTTCAAAATAAGATGTTGACCAAAAATTTTGACTTTTGACTGCCAAATGACCATTTTGCCCCTACAGTTGACTGTGGAGCAATTAGGGTTTTTTACTGTGCAACTTGACCTTGTGAGCCTTGAAACTTGACATGTAGGTGCTTGACAATGTATATGGGCACATGTGACTTGATTGGGCCCTTGAAAACCTCAATTTCCTTGCAAGAACCAAAACCCTAATTTTGCCTGCCTTAGGAGGATGGTTGACTGTGTAGCCCTTGAGTAGACTTTGAACCATTTGAGGTGATGCTTGGCAAAACTTTGAAGATTATGGGAGGGAAAATTTTGGGGTACAACAGTTGCCCCTGTTCAATCTTCTTAGACCTGAGGATGTAGATTGGCTTGTGTGCCTTTCGTGATCCGAAGGTGGAAGATGATTGAACACTAGAGTGCCCAGAAATTTGCACTCACATAGTTGAGTATCAGCAGTGTGATGGCGGGAATAGGCTTACAGATGCCATTTGGGGAGATGGTGGATAGGAGGATGGGCTTATAGATGCCATCTGGAGATGTGACAGAACCTTGTCGGGAATGGGCTTATAGATGCCATTTGGAAGTGTAATGGGAGGATGGGCTTATAGATGCCATCTAGGTGTTGATCGCGTAAGAGATTCCTTAGCGAGAACTTGCGTACCTGAGAAAGAAATATAATTACCTGGCCTGTTACCGGTGTTGATCTTCAAACTCCTCAGACATGCCCTGGCTGGATACAGGAATCAAATCTGGAAAATAGTCGTCAACAGATACGCCCTGGCTGGATACAGGAGTCGAATCTTCAAACTCTTCAGACGTGCCCTGGCAAGATACAGGAATCGAGTCCGGAATTAGTCATCAACAGATACGCCCTGGATGGATACAGGAATCGGATCTTCAAACTCTTCAGACGTGCCCTGGCAGGATACAGGAATCGAGTCCGGAATTAGTCGTCAACAGATACTCCCTGGCAAGATACAGGAATCAGATCTTCAAACTCTTCATACGTGCCCTGGCAGGATACAGGAATCGAGTCTGGAATTAGTCGTCAACTGATACGCCCTGGCTGGATACAGGAATCGGATCTTCAAACTCTTCAGACGTGCCCTGGCAGGATACAAGAATCGAATCCGGAATTAGTCATCAACAGATACTCCCTGGAAAGATACAGGAATCAGATCTTCAAACTCTTCAGACGTGCCCTGGCAGGATACAGGAATCGAGTCTGGGATTAGTCGTCAACAGATACACCCTGGCAGGATACATGAATCGGATCTTCAAACTATTCAGACGTGCCCTGGCAAATAAAAGATACACGACTGCAAAATAAAAATCATAATGCAAAATAAAAACAAGAATCTCAATCCATGGAAGAAATGTTACACCTTTACAACTTTACATATCCAGTTAAATAAAAAATATCACCATCACAAACCGAGGAAATCTTCACCACATCAGCCTAGTAATTTAGTCTATTTATATTTTTATTTTGTTTTTTAAACTTTTATTTGCATAAGTTATGCTATTCATATTATTGAAATCCTTTTTTTTACTTCTCTTTTTTCTACTTTGATTTTTTTATTGTTAACATGGTATCTAGAGTCTGTTTATATCCTTATTGAATTATTCGTCGCTTCCACTTTGAGTTCCAAAAACAAAAGTTTGGGATATATTTGTTTTGTTTTTTTAATCTATTTATATTTTATTATATATGGCTTAAATGTGTTTCCCCTCAATTTCTCAATTGTTTGATTTTGACCGCCTAAGTTTCAGTTGCTTGATTTTAACCGCTCAAGTTTGTCCTTTTTTACATTTGATAGTCCCCAGTGACATGTAGACTAAATTTTGATAATGTGACATTTAAAAATCAAACCAATGCAGATGTGACATAAAATAAAATAAAGTGGCTTATGTGGCAAAAAATAGTAAATTTTCAAATGCAAAAGTACATTGATCTTTCTTTTCTTTTCTTTTTAATACTTTTTTCTCCTAATTTTAGAATGTAGGGACAAGACATTTTAAAATATAGGGACAAAATTATTATTTCTATGAAATTATGATTGGTATACATTTCCGTAAAATCAATTTGGCAACAACATGTTGAACAAGATGTTCTAACTTTCTGTTTTCAACATGTCGAGTAAGATGTCCTAACAAGGAGTTAGGACATCGCGTCTGCAGCAGCTGTCAGTTGTAGTTCAGCTAATTTTTTAGCTACTAAATATTTAGGGAATATTCAGTTAGCTTATGTGGCGTTCAAGATTTACAAATTAGAATATTTGGTGCTAGTTTTCGAAGATTTCATTAGTTTCTAAATTTGGAGACAATTTAGGAAACTAATGATTGAACACCTATTTTCTTGGAGATGATTTTGCAGACTTTGTGCAGCCTCACTGCTATGGTTTTGAAGCCCAACCCAATCTAAAATAATGTTATAAATAGACTGGTGTATACCTAGTATTAGGTGGAACTTACGAATGTATTTGTGTTAGGGATTTAGAATCCTTATTGTTGGGTTGTAATCTATGTCAGATGTTCATAAGCTTTTAAGCATTGAACATTTTGTGTGTCAATTCTTATAAGTTTTTAAGCATTGAATCTTGTGTGTTTTTGGAACTGTATCTTCCAGTTTTTGTTTTATACTTGTGTTTAGAGTTGCTCCAATTGCTGAGTGTAATTGAAGAGGGATTTGAGAAGGGCCTCAAACCTAGGTGTGTCTTAGGTTGAAGTTAAGCAAAGAGGAGTGATTATGTGTGTGGACTGTAAACTGGGATGTTTGCTGTGAGGTTTACAAATTGATACTATCTAGTTAATTTCTCCCCTGACTTGGTAGCCCCCAGAGTAGGAAGGTTGTTCCGAACTGGGTAAACATGTCTTGTGTTATTTACTTTCAAAAATGTTTATTTTGTCCATACATCTTGTTGTTGCGTGTGAATTCAGATTCGGTGTCTCGATATCTATTAGGACATCCGGGATCTGATAGCCAGAATTTCAAAACTTATTGTGATACGGTGGGAGAACTGACTTGAGGTTTTGCGTTTGTGCTCGCAAATGTTTCGGTTTAGCAAGAGTCGCCACCGACTTTTTATTTTATCCTAAGGAAAGGTTAAAAAGCACAGGAAAGACCTTTGAGATGTTTTCTTGGGTTCGGGGAGTAGATTATGAAAAGGGAAGGTGCAAGCACCCTTTTCATCCATGGTTATTCATGGGCTCTTAGTTACTTGTTTAGATCACTTGCTTTTGCTTTTCAATTGTTTGAAATGGTGCTTTGTGTGTGGTTTTGAAAGATGTTTTAAAAAGAGGTCATCGTTGTGGCAACTTTTGTAATGATTCTTGTTTGAATGTATACAAAGATGTTTTTGTCTTTTGAAAAGATTTCAATGTTTGAAAGTTTTTTTTGGGAAAATGTTTTGAAATTGCATTGTGAAGTGTGTTTGAAAATAGCAAGGATGTTTTGCAAGCTTTTTTTATCAAGTAACTAGGAGCTATCTACCCTATTTTACTCAAAGATCTTTCTTATGTTTTTAACCCTTTTAACAGTGTTGTTTCACCATTGTATTTGGTGAACAACCTTGTGTTAGGATGTTAAACGGGACAGGTGCGGGTCATCGTATAGACCATGATAGCAATTATGTCAAGTATCTTTGGCAATTTTCTTGAGGGACTTGATCATTTTTGTTTAGGCAACCAACATAGCGTCATCGAGGGACTATGGTCTTTTGTTTTGTTTTTGTTTTTCCAAAGTACCCAACATGCATACCATGGCCCATTTTTGAAGGCAACAAGTAGATTGTAACCCTTGGGGTGCAAGTGTGCATTGTGTTTGATTTTCATGCATTTTTGTCTTTGATTAGGTCAAGCTATTTGTTAATTTAGATTTTTGCATACAAACCCTAATTCTCTAATCATGGCATAATTGAAAGCGTAAAGTGCGAGAATTTAAAGTTCTAAGCTATTACAACATGATTATGGGGATGGGGTACAATTTTGAATGGGGGATATTTGACAAGAAATATAAACCCTAATTTACTATTACATCCAAATTGAATCACAATGCATCAATATTTAAATGTACATTAAATATTAAATATAAATATAAATATTAATGTATATATTTGTTAATATATATATATATATATATATATATATATATATATATATATATATATATATATATATATATATATATATATATATATATATATATATATATATATATATATATATATATATATATATATATATATATATATATATATATATATATATATATATATATATATATATATATATATATATATATATATATATATATATATATATATATATATATATATATATATATATATATATATTTAATATACATTTAAAGGTACAATTTTATTATATATATTTGTTAATATATATATATTTAATATATATATATATATATATATATATATATATATATATATATATATATATATATATATATATATATATATATATATATATATATATATATATATATATATATATATATATATATATATATATATATATATATATATATATATATATATATATATATATATATATATATATATATATATAATATGTATAATATAAAATAAAATATGTACAAAAATAAATTATATTTTTAATAATACTTTCAGTGTGAATAAAAATAAGAAATAAAAATAAAAGTATAAATTGTAAATATTTTTCAAGTTTTAAATAAATTATAAAAGTATTCAAAATGTTTTTATGCTAGAAAAATTAAAATAAAATGCCAAATAAATGTAAAAAATTATGAAAATATTTTTTAAGCATTTTTTATATTTGGAAATAAATAAACAAAATCAGAAAAGAAAATAAAAATGCAAAAATGTAAAAATATAGGAAATTGGGCCAGGGGGTGTAAAATTGAAAATGGGGGTGTTAGAAGCAAGCAGGCCAAGCTCAGCCCACCACTTCATCTTATTCCTCTAGACTTTTAAAAAAAATGCGCGCCTGTTGTACAAACTTGGACATCCTGTATACGTGATCTATTGCAAAAACTCACAACATCAAACTTGTAGAGAATTTCAAGACGATTCCAACCATATAAAAAACTAATCTTAACTCTCAAAGACCAGAGAGAATTTCTCTGGCCCCAAAATCTGACCTAGTTTTTTCAGCATGTTCATGGATGAAATTCTCCTAGCACACTTAATATAAATGAAAATTGAGCATATGTACAGCTTCATGGCATTGAATACTATATTTTTTATTCACAAACCTAAGGCTAAATGTTCCTAAATAGAGAGATAGAAAGTGAAGAAAAACTTGTTTCAGTTGGATTCGTGTAGGGCAATGCAGTGCTTCTCAACAAGTTTTGAGGTGTCTGGTAGCTTGCCTGAACTTCACTTGATCTTTTCCAATAGCTAGCTTGCCTTGAATGTCCCTAAATCAGCCTCTAGAACTCAACCCGCACAAGCTTGAAATGAAAATGGTGAACAGTGTAAATGGAGTTACAATTGGAAATGGAGGTTTGGGATAGCTTGAGTGAGTTGAATGGAAGGTGTTTGAAGCAAAAAGGGGCAAAATGCACGAGCTAAATGAGCTATGGCACTCAAGTTGCAGCACCTGCCATGTTTTGCCAAAGAAGTGTGATTTCTGGCTATGAGGTGCTTAGGGGCTCAAACACTCGTGTTTCTTGCTCAAAGGGTTGTGTGAAATATGTTCAAACTGTTTGTGTAAGCTAACAATGGCTGGTTTTCAAGTTGTGAGGATTTTGACAAGTTGCTTGTTTTTTAAGTAAGAAATGAGAAGTTGTCAATACATGCTTGTACAAGCCCTCAAATATGCTGCATACTTTATTCTTGGCCCCCTCAATTTGTGGATTTGATTTGGCTTCTGACATATGGACCAATGCTCAAGGGAGAGTGGTTTGACATAAATCACACTTTTGCAAAAATGGAAATGTGCCTTTTACCATTTAGGGATTAGTTTTGTGTACAATGTCCAAATGGCCAAAACAAATGCTTAGACTGATGGATTTGCATTTAATTAAGGAGTGTGAAATATTTTAGAGGCATGCAAACTAGTACAAAGCATGCTGGTTTGAAAATTCCACTTGAGTGAACATGAATTTGCCATGGATACAAAGTGAGTTTTTGCCAACTTCAAGCGTTCGATTCTCCCTAACCACAAATGTGTTTGAGGAGTTCTTGGACAATTTGGAAAGCTTGCAACATGCTCTATAATCCATATTTGAAATTAAACTTGAGACTCCAAGTGGAACTATGTGAAAAATGGCCAAGAAGATAGGTCAAAATCCTGCCTAAACTAGGGCAAAATTTCTCTAAGTTAAAAGTTTTAGGGACCCTTGTTCCAAAAATCATAACTTGATATCCAAGCTTCTTTTGAGAAAACTTTGTGAATAAAAGTTGTAGAATTTGTGGAGGACTACAACTTTCATGTTGTAAGTTTTGTTTTAATCCATTTGCATCATGGTGAAATTGTGGGGCAAAGTTAGGAAAAAATAAGAAAATTTCATAACTTAGAAAAATTCTAAGTTATGAAAATTTTCAATTTCAAACCCTAATTTGCAATTTTTGGTTTCTTGATGAAAAAGTTTCATAATTTGACACATCTTGATGAAAAATGACCCTTGGAACTTGATTTTGAACAGAAAGTCAAAGTTTGACTTTTTAGTGTACAGTCAAATTTTGATCAATTGACTGAAAAATTCATCTGTCAATCCCATGCATTTGAGATATTTTGAACTTGTTGAATAGGTCAAGATTATTCCATTGAGTCTTTGAGTCCTTGGTTGAGCCTAATTTGCCATTGGCTAGGTCAAAAGTCAAAAATTGCCTTTGTACAGTTAAAACCCTAAAAATGACCATTTTGCCCTTTTGGTGATCTTATCAAATTTCTTGTGGAATTGTGGTCCAAACTTGATAAAATGGTTCATATGAGTTCATAATGTTGATGTGGGTCAAAATTCATGAGGTTTGACTGTAAATTGGCCACAGTTGACTTTTTCCCCCAATACAATTGATTTTTAGGTCAACTGTCCAATTGACTGGGCAAAAATTTTATTAAAGGCTTGAAACTTGGTATGGACAAACTTATGAGTCCAACATGAAGTATGAAAGTCACTTTAGGCATTGTAAGTCAAAAAATCCCTGTGCAAACTCAAACCCTAATTTAGGTCATCAGTGCAAGGAGATGTCTTGAGCAGAGCAAACCCTAACTTGATCTTGAGTTCCAAGAGCCTTGTGATGAGAAATGTTGATAAAATGAGAGGGCAAATTTTGGGGTACAACAGTTGCCCCTGTTCAATCTTCTTGAACCTGAAGAGTTAGATTGGCAAGTTTGCCTTTCGTGACTCGAAGGTAAAAGAGGATTGGACACTAGAGTGCCCGTAAATTTGCACTCGTCAAAATATTGTTGAGGGAATGGGCTTAAAGATGCCATTTGGAGGTGATAGAATATTGCTGGAGATGGGTTTAAAGATGCCATCCAAGACTTGTTTGTTGAAAATCAGTAGAATGAACATCAGAATGGTATCTGTATTTGTAACGTATCTGAGTTGTATCTGGAGACTGGGTTTGTATGAGCAAAGGAATGACGTCCATGTCTGGAGTGTATCTGAGATGTAACTGTATTTGATTCTTGAATGAATATCAGAATGACTGCCGTGTCTGGAGTGTATTTGTATTCTGAATGGGTAACAAAGAAACATTTGTGTATGGAGCATCTACGTGCTGGGGATAAATTACGAATGAGTGACAGAATGGAAACCGTGTCTGGAGCGTATCTGGACTATATCTGTAGTTGAGATTTGTATGAGTAGCAGAATGACTTCCGTGTCTGGAGTATATCCGTACTGTAACTGGGATATGGACAAGTGACAGAATGACTTCCGTGTCTGGAGTGTATCTGAACTTGAAGTTGATAGTTGAATCTGAATGAGAAATAGAATGGCCACCGTGTCTGGAGCGTATCTAGTGTGTATCTGATTGCTGAAGTCTGAATGAGTAATAGAATGACCGCCGTGTCTGGGGTGTATCTGTATTGTATTTTGACTTGAAATTCTGAATGAGTAATAGAATGACCGTCGTGTCTGGGGGTGTATCCATACTGTATCTTGACTTGAAATTCTGAATGAGTAATAGAATGACCGCCGTGTCTGGGGGTGTATCCATACTGTATCTGAAATCTCTGAATAGTTGTTAATGATAGCTTTTTAATCTTATCCTGAAAAGGGTAGAATGTTAGCTTAAAGCACAAGGTTATGTTGCATGATATGTATGATGCAATAAAATGTGTTCCATTTACGTTCATGATATATGAATGTAATGGATGTGCATGTAAGCTGATTAGCTGTCTTGCTGAGAAAATAAATCCTTGATAGCTGGAGACAAAGAAATCTTTGATTGCTGCCGGGGAAAGTAAACCCTTGACCGATGTCGGGGATTCCAAAAAATCTTTGATTGTTGAGAATGAGAAATCCTGGGACCACTGCCAGGGATTGAAAATCCTTGGTGACTTATGGGGATTAACAAAAGCTTTGACAACTTCTGCGGGGAATGAGAATCCTTCATGACTTTCCTGGGGAAATAAGGAAAAATCCGACGACCTCTACTGGGGAATTAAAACCTGAGAGGCTTCAAGTGGAGAAACAGGAACTAGAATCTTCGTTCTGTTGGGAAATAACTCTGTGGGGAGAGTGTTTATTCTGCCGGGGAAGTCAGGAGCTTGGGTTGTATGCCAATCTACTGGGGATTCCTAGTTGGGGATAAAATAAAAAGTTAACTGTTATCTGGTTGATTCTCAGACTTTTAAGATAACCTGCTGGGGAAGTTGGGGAAAACTGAATGGTTCCCGCTGGGGATTAATAGTTGGAAATTTGACTTTGTTGGGGAAGAAGGTTTCAACTTCGCTGAGGGTTTGTAGTTCAAAGTTTTCGGGCTCCACTGGGGATCGGGAGTTTAGAGACTTAACTCTGATGGGAATTTTGAAACTTAACTCCGCTGGGGATATGTACCTCAAGGTTTTAGCTTTATTGAGGAGCATGATGATGTACTGCAGGGGATTTCTTCTGGAATAGCCTAAAGACGTCTTCCCATACTTTCGACCTATCAGTAATTATCCTCTCTTATTTCGTTTTATTTGTAAGCAATGATTATATTCAAATGCATATGCCTATTTAACAAACCATTGGACGTTTTTCAAATAAAACATAAGTGTAAAAAAGAAAGGAAAGGCAAGCAAATTTCTGCACATTGAAGTATTTTTGTATTAACTTTGTAAGTATTTTTGTACAAAGGAGACAAACATCCTAGTAAGAGAATGTTGTCGTAAAATTGAGAAAAAATTTATACAAAGAAAGATGGCTATGTGTAACAATTCCATGGGATTCCCATTCTACTATAGTCTTCACAACTCTGAGTATCTTGTCCATTCGTTTCTTCGTTCGCGGATGATTGGATTGATCAGAAACTTAGAGCTTGTTGGTGAAGAGATTGTCCTTAAAGTGATCCGACGGGACATAGTCATACGCTTTAATTCCCTAACTTTTGCCTGGACCGCCCTTTCTGGTTTTCGATCCACCGGGAAACCCTTTGTTGCCCAAGTCGCCCTTTCGGGTTTTCAACTTGCCGGGTGTACAGATTTTTTTTGTTTATCCCTAATTTTTGCCTGAACCGCCCTTTCGGGTTTTCGATTCATCGGGATGCCCACTTTTTCCCAAGTCGCCCTTTCGGGTTTTCAACTTGTCGGGTCATTTTATACGTAGTATCTTTTGACTATGTCTGCATTCGCAGGGTGCAGCAAGTCGTCGCCGTCCATGGTGGTCAGAATCATTTCCCCACCAGAAAAGATGTTCTTGATCACAAATGATCCTTCGTAAGTAGGAGTCCATTTGCCCCTGGGATCGCTTTGCGGCAAGATGATCCGTTTGATTACAAGATCTCCGACTTGATATACCTGACGTCTGACTTTCTTGTTGAAAGCCTTTATCATCCTTTTTTGATACGTCTGACCATGACAAACAGCAGTAAGTCGTTTCTCGTCGATCAAATTAAGTTGATCAAGCCGGGTCTGAATCCAATTGTCTTCAGTTAACCCAGTGTGATACGGTGGGAGAACTGACTAGTGTTTTGCGTTCGTATTCGCACTTGTGCGGTTAGCAAGAGTCGCCACCGACTTTTTGTTTTATCCTAAAGGAAAGGTTAAAAAGCACAGCAAAAACCTTTTGAGATATTTCGTGGGTTCGGGGGGTAGATTATGAAAAGGGAAGGTGTTAGCACCCTTTTCATCCATGGTTATCCATGGGCTCTTAGTTACTTGGTTTTTAGATCACTTGCCTTGTTTTTTCGATTGCTTTGAAAATGGTGTGTGTGTGGGTGCTTTTTGAAAATGTTTTTAGAAAAAGATGCCTTGTTTTAGGCAACTAATGTATTTGACTCGTGTTTGAGTGTTTTACAAAAGTGTGAATCTTTTCGAAAAGATGTTTTCAAATGTTTTTGAGAGTTTGTTTGAAAGTGTTGTGGATTGTGGTTTTTGAAAAGAAGGCAAGTGTTTTTGCAAGTTTGATCTCAAGTAACTAAGAGTTATGTCTACCCTATTGTACTCAAAGGTTTTTGTCATGTTTTAACCCCTTTTAACAATTTTGTTCCAACATTGAAATTGATGGGCAATCTTGCGTTTAGGAAGTTTATTCGAGACGGGCACGGGTCATCGCATAGACCATGAATGCAATGATGCCAAGTGTCTTTGGCAATTTGTTTTGAAGGGACTATGATCATTCCGTTTAGGCAACTTTCGAAAGCGTCATCGAGGGACTTATGATCATTTGATTTTGTTTTGCCAAAGACATTCGACGCGCAAGCATGGCCCATTTTGGAAGGCAACATGTGGGATTACCCTAGGGGGTGCAAGTGTGATTGTGTATTGATTACATGCATTTGTCTTGTATTAGGTTATCTAGCGTTTGATTTTATGTACATACAAACCCTAGGTCTAACCATGGTATAATTGAAAACTGTAAATTGCGGAATATAAATCTACGCTATTGTGATCGGTGGATCTGGAACTGACTGTTTAACGCTGGTTCGCGAAATGTCGCGGAAGCAAGAGTCGCCACCGTCTTTTATTTTCTCCAAATGGAAAGGACAAAAGCACAGAAAAATTCCTTTAAAGAGATTGCTCTCGGTTCGGGAGGTAGGTTATAGAAAGGGAAGGTATTAGCACCCTTTCTATCCATGGTTATCCATGGGCTCTTAGATACTTGCTCATATGTTTTCAAAATTGTTTTGCTTGCTTTTCAATGTGGGTTTAAAAGTTTCTTTTGAAAAATTTCAGATCGACTCGTACGTCAGAGTGTTTGAAAAGTTTGCTTTGAAAGCTTTTGAAAAGTGTTGGTGTGAAAAGATTTTTGTTTGTTTTGAAGAGAGCAAGTATCTACGAGAACCTACCTACCCTAAGGAATTCGTCTGTGTAAATGTCCTTTAAAGTAGTGCCATCCCACCATTGAGAGGTAGGTAGCACCACCGTTGGAGGTGTTCGGGTCAATTCGGTGTTCGGGACATGGTGATCACCAGAGCAATGGGAAGACACCTTAGAAGCTACCCTCATGCCAGGTTCCCGGATCATGAGGACTTACTAAGACGTTTTCTACTCGACGACCACCTTTCGAAAGGCAACAGTGAGGCGTACCCTAGGGGTGGTGTGTGCGATTCGTGTGTCATTTTTTGTCTTGTCATGTTTGTCGTGTTCTACGCTTGATTTTATTTTAAGTCCATTCATTCTTTCATGCATATTTAACAGTTATAAATTGCGAGGAAATAAATCTACAACTATTACAAAGGCGCGGGTCCACATCGCCAAAATTAAACCGGACCCGATTTGACGGAAAATAAATAATGCGAGGAAATAAAGTGCGAAAAGTAAATTACATGGCTTAGGGACAATTACATAATTATAATAAGCGATAATAAAATAAATGCGCAATTAAATGATTAATGACGGGCGTTGGACCCTTTTTGCAAATAATTAAAATTAATAAGGATTTAAAAATTAAAATTAAATGAGAATGATATTTTTGTGTTTTTTAGATTTAATGAAAAAGAAATTAATTGAAATTAAATTAAAAGGGAAACCCTAATTCTAATATTTTTTAGGTTTTATTATGAAAACATTTACTTTTAACCTAATTTAACTCTAAATTAATTTAGGTACATTTAATTAAAAAAATAAAATAAATAAATAAATAAATAATATGATGAAACAAAAGGAAAAAATTAAAAGAGTGGAAACTATTAATTAACCTAATTTTAATTGTTTTTGGATTTTTATATAAAAAAAAGGAATTAAAAGTTAAACCTAATTTACTAAATTATCTACATTTTAATTTATTTATGAAAATAATTATTATAAGATAAATATTATATTTTTTTGTATTTTTTGATTTTTATAATGTTTTTATATTTTATAGAAAAAATAAGTTAATTAAAGCAATAAAATAAATCACACAATAATTAAAATAAAAAAATAAATAATCAAACCAGGGTGGGGTGTTGCCCCAGATTGAGAGGTGTAGGCCTGGGAATTGTGGCCCAATAAGCTTGAATCCCTTTGACTTTTGGTATTACGTGTGATATATTTGACTAGGGCTCAGTGTGTTCATCAACCTGGAACCCTTGATTGATTGCTGAGGGACGCGTGGCCATGGGATATGGAGGATGCATAGTGGACCATGTCAAGGGCGCTGCATAGGAATTATTCATGAAAAATAATATGGAATATTTCCAGACCTGGGGTTCGAACCCAGGTCATGAGCATTGCAAGCATTATCACCTGCCACTGAACCATGTAACTTATATTTAATATATGTTAACAAACAAATGACAAAAAGCAAAACCAAACGCATTAATGATTGACGCGCGAAATTTTAAAACCAGCCTATCGTTGAAGGACACGACATCATCGTCTTCCCTACTCTGTAAACTAGAACACAGAGGCAACGGTTTTGCAACCGTGGTTTGAGGCAGGTTTAGAAGAAATAGCGATTAGCTCCTATCCAACCATAAATTAGGCGCGATGGTATAGTCCTCTTCGTCTTGATGAGCTGGTTGCAATGGTGGCACTGAGGACGTCCAATTTCTCCTCTAGTGAGAATCCCTAATTTACAGGCCTGCAAAACCCTAGAAACTGCACATGGTATAATCACATAGATCACGAAAAAATGCAATTAAAAGTAACAGTTAGCTTCAAAACTTTATGATGAACATGAATCAGCCATTAATTTTTACAAATAATGCCTAGAATGGGATGCACGATTATGAAATTTCTTGGATGCAGTTTCGGCTCTAGGCACCAATTCCTTACGCGTTTGTGGTTGGTATTAGTTGGGATGTGTTCAGGAATGCACAAAGAAACTATTGAGACACGAATGGAGCTTTGAATCAGCCTCTAGGGTGGATTTCAGAATTGAATTTTTCAAGCAATTTCTCAAGTTTGAGTATTGGTTTGCTGCGCAGTTTTTCAGTCTAGTAGGGTTAGGGTTGTGATGCTGATCATATATGGAGTGATTTAGGTCAAGAAAACTAGGCAAAATCTCAAGCATTCATGGTTTCAAATATTTGATTTTTCATATCTTTTCCAAATCTCTTTTCATGTTGTTTTTGTTCAATCATGATCCAATCCTATCAAAACTTGCCATAATCCATTAAGCACGAAATATTGACATTATAATGTGCATAAAAAGATTTTTTAGGTTAAGGTTTATATTTTTCATGAATTAAAATGATTTAAATGAATATAAATTAATATTAATTCAAATAAATAATTAAAAAATATGAGAATACTTCCCCTTGGGCCTAATGGTCGTGCATAGGCTTGGCATGAAGAAATTTGGAAGAAAAATGGGCCCATTTGCATTTTTAGGCCTTTTGCATCAAAGTTGACTTTCAAAAATTTCCAAAAATTTCCCAACTTCCACAAGGCATAACTTGGTCAATTTTTAAGCTTTTCACATGTTCTTGGACATTTTGGAAAGGTCTTTGAGTCCTTTAACCAATGCCTTTGGTCCCATGTCATTTTGATTTACCAATCTCAAGTTATGGCCTTTGACTTAAAGTCACTTTTTGTTGACTTTTGAAAATGACCTATAATGTTGAAATTGATAACTTTTTGTGAGAGAATTTCTTGGACTTGGAACATGAAGATGAATTGTAGGAAATGTCTTTCTCTTCAAAATGAGCTTTGGATGGAATTTTTCTGATAATCCATGTGAAAGTTATGCCCTGGTCAATTTCAGTTGACTTTTTCAACTGTCCAAATATAGTAACTTTTGCATCTTTGATGATTTCTGAGCCAAATTTTGAGAATCATGATCAAGCATTGATCAAATGATGTTTGTGGCTTCAAAATGATATATTGACCAAAAATTTGAACTTTTGACTGTCAAATGACCATTTTGCCCCTACAGTTGACTGTAGTGCAATCTAGGGTTTTGACTGTGCAATTTTGAGCTGAATGCCTTGAAACTTGACATGAGGATACTTGACCACATTTATAGGCATATGAGACTTGATTGGGCCTTTGAAAAGTTTATTTTCTTGATCAGAACTCAAACCCTAGTTTTGATTGTCTAGGAGACAGTTGAGCAGCACATCCCTGGGGGGAATTTTGTGGCCTTGATTTGGCAATTTCTTGATGAATATGGGAGGGCAAATTTTGGGGTACAACAGTTGCCCCTGTTCAATCTTCTTAGACCTGAGGATGCAGATTGGCTGACGTGCCTTTCGTAATCCGAGGGTAGAAGATGATTGAACACTAAAGTGCCCAGAAATTTGCGCTCACATAGTGACGGTGATGGAGGAATGGGCTTATAGATGCCATTTAGAGATTACTGGATAGGATGATGGGCTTACAGATGCCATCTGGATGTTGATCGCGTAGGAGAATCCTTAGCGAGAACCTGCATACCTGCAAAACAGAAAAATGAGTACCTGACACGTCGCAGGAGCTGATTTTAGATGCTTGATATAGATATGTCCTGATTGGTTACAGGAGCTGAGTCTGGAGCTTCAAACGCTGATGAATGAACCAGGGATGGTTACTGCCTTAGCATGGATGGTAAGAGAATCCTGAATGATTTCAACCTCAACAACGCTCGTTGAGAAAATCTTGGTGAGAATTACCATCTTCGTAGTGCCAGGAAGAGAACCAAAGGACACTATAATCTCAAAGGGAGTCACCTCAATCGCCGTTGGAGAGGGAACTATAGGAAATTATAATCTGAAAGGAAATATCACCTCACGCTCATGCCGGAGAGGGAAACATCTTGAAAGGGAATTACCACCTCACTCGCCGTTGGAGAGGGGACCATAATAGAATATCACCTCACGCTCATGCCGGAGAGGGGAACATCTGAAGAAGGAATTACCACCTCACACGCCGTTGGAGAGGGGACCATAAGAGAATATCACCTCACGCTCATGCCGGAGAGGGGAACATCTGAAGAAGGAATTACCACCTCACACGCCGTTGGAGAGGGGACCATAAGAGAATATCACCTCACGCTCATGCCGGAGAGGGGAACATCTGAAGAAGGAATTACCACCTCACACGCCGTTGGAGAGGGGACCATAAGAGAATATCACCTCACGCTCATGCCGGAGAGGGAAACATCTGGAGAAGGAATTACCACCTCACACGCTATTGGAGAGGGGATCATAAGAGAATATCACCTCACGCTCATGCCGGAGAGGGAAACATCTGGAGAAGGAATTACCACCTCACACGCCGTTGGAGAGGGGATCATAAGAGAATATCACCTCACGCTCATGCCGGAGAGGGAAACATCTGAAGAAGGAATTACCACCTCACACGCCGTTGGAGAGGGGATCATAAGAGAATATCACCTCACGCTCATGCCGGAGAGGGAAACATCTGAAGAAGGAATTACCACCTCACACGCCGTTGGAGAGGGGACCATAACTTCTATTGAGTCTTTATCAGAAAGATCTGTTTGGAGCCGATTTAACCGGACTAGAGACATCCTTGAAACATGTTTGGGAATTTCAACTGCACTCTTCCTGAAAGGTAAAGGTCAGTTATATGCAATGCATGATATGGATCAAGCAATGATGGATATGATTTATATGATATGATGCGTGCATGCATGCTATAATGACGTATGTGATGATTCATGTATGTTTTTGTCTAGGAAAATAAATCCTTGACGGGTGCCGGGAAGTCATATCCTGGGTTGATGCTGAGGGGGAGATTTTGCTTCCGCTGTGGATGATTGTTGCAAGAATACCGGTAGGAGAAGATAACTCCGTTGAGGAATAAACTTGGCAAAGGAAATAATTCTGCGGGAGAAAAGATACTCTAGCGATCATGCTGGGGAGTGCTACTCTGTGGGGATAGCGATGCTTTGCTGAAATGTCGAAGATAACTCCGCTGGGGATACCGTTGATGAGTTATGCTGGGGATATCCTTGTTGTGCTGGAAGTGTTGATAGACTTCGCTGGGGGTAGGAAGATATTTTGCTGAGGACGCTCTTTCGGTGGCTTTTGGCTGAGGATAACCCAGTTATATCCTGTTACGGAAATAACTCTTTAAATCAAGCCGGGACGACGCGTTCGTGCTTTGCGAGGGATAAGCTTCCAGAATCTACTGGGGATAAGCTTACTGCTTGGGGAGATATGAATTCCAACTTTCCTGGGGAAACTGGGTTGGACTCTACTGGGGAGTTTCGGACTTGTAATGCTGTAGATTGAAAGAGGGAGCCTATGTAAGGTTGCCTGCTGATGAGCTCGTGTAAAACCACATCTGAAATGGGGAAGGAACCTGTGTAGGGTTACTTTGATGACGAGCTCGTGTTAAACTGCATTCTTGGAAAGGGAGAACCTGTGTAGGGTGTCCGGGCGACGAGTCCATGTAAAACTGCATCTTGAATAGGGGGAACCGGGGTAGGGTTGCTTGGTGAGGTAAGTTCATGTAAAACTTCTCGATGAACCGGGGTGAGGTTACTGGAGACGAGTCCCTGTGAGACTTCTGGGGGAACCGGGGTTAGGTTACCTTGAGATAGATCCGTGTGAGATTTCTTGATGAACCAGGGTAAGGTTGCTTCGGGATAAGTTTGTGTAGAACTTTGATGAACCGGGGTTAGGTTACTTGGATAAGTTTGTGTAAAAACTTTGATGAACCGGGGTTAGGTCATCTTGAGATAGGTCCATGTAAGACTTCAGGAGGAACCGGGGTTAGGTTACTTGGATAAGTTTGTGTAAAAACTTTGATGAACCGGGGTTAGGTCATCTTGAGATAGGTCCATGTAAGACTTCAGGAGGAACCGGGGTTAGGTTACTTGGATAAGTTTGTGTAAAAACTTTGATGAACCGGGGTTAGGTCATCTTGAGATAGGTCCATGTAAGACTTCAGGAGGAACCGGGGTTAGGTTACTTGGATAAGTTTGTGTAAAAACTTTGATGAACCGGGGTTAGGTCATCTTGAGATAGGTCCATGTAAGACTTCAGGAGGAACCGGGGTTAGGTTACTTGGATAAGTTTGTGTAAAAACTTTGATGAACCGGGGTTAGGTCATCTTATGGAGGAGGAGTCTGTGTATGACTTTGTCTGAAGGTTGAGAAGAAATCGGTGTTGGGTTGCATGATTTTAATTAAGTGGATGATTGTCCTGTTTGGTTTCGGATGTTAACCCACGATCTGGAATTTGTAAAGGTAGATGGTAATCGTCCTTATGTTGATCTTTCCTTTGTACTTTGGTTAAAAGAGCAATTGGATCGCCTGGATAACTCATTATTGCCCCTGTTTCGGAGGTGAGGGAAGAGGACACCTGTGTGGGTGATTGACAAATCTTCGGGTAGACAAGTGACGAGATGCCGGGACATAGTCGTACGCTTTGATCCCTAACTTTTGCCTGGACCGCCCTTTCGGGTTTTCAGTCCACCGGGATACCCATTTTTGCCCAAGCCGCCCTTTCAGGTTTTCGACTTGCCGGGTGTGCATGTTTTTTCGTTTCATCCCTTCATTCTGCCCGAACCCTTTTGGTTCGCCGGGAAGCCCTTATTTTTGCCTAGGTGTGTCAACCTAGCGGGTCCTTGATTTTGCGTAGTATTCTTTTCGACTATGTCCATTCTCTTAGAATGTAGGGAGTTGCCCCTGTTAGAAGTATTTTGTCATGCCCCCGATAATGGGCAATGCTCCTACTGTGCCCCTTGATTGGAGGTACTTCTGTTCACAAGGTGTTCATCGTGCGAATTTCCCTGCTGTTCAAACAAATAGTTATATGCAAACAAGGTTATTTTAAGAATGCAAAAGCCTATGTCTGTCTTGAATTTTGAAAATGCATTTTTTGTAATACAGTGCGGTGTCAACTCAAGATTTTATAGTAAACCTTCCGGAGTCAGGATACCTTCATAACAGTATGCTTTCGAACTAACCCATGCTTCAGCTAGGACTTTTAAGGGTTATATTGTGGCCGGGTTCACGGTTTAAGAAACAAAGGATAAAGGTTCGAATTATTTGTACCCACCCGCTCTTCGTGATGTTCTCCAACCCTAAACTCAGTTGATCGTGCGTTAGACCTTGTTTGAGTCTTTGTTCTGATGTTCCAATGATGGTTCAGATGTTGATGATTTATCCTGACTAAGCAGTCATTTTTGTTTTTGCTGAGGGTTTGTAAGACCTCTTTTGATTTTGGTTATCCCTTTCTTTTTTTTTTTTGCCTGAACTGTTTCCTTTTTGGGATTACAGTCAGCGGGATGCCCCAGTTTGGTAAGTCTTCTTTATTGGTTTTGACTTTTTGGGCTTTTCCTTTATGATTTTTTTGATAACGATGACTGCCTGTCTTTATGATTGTTCTGAACCATCCTTGTCTTTTGTTTTTGAAAAACTCATTTGGTGCCATTTATTGTGCACTTGGATCAACTGAGAGAACTACCCTGCCCCAGGTTATGATTAAGGGTTTGATTTTCGAAAATAAAAAACTCCTACTTCTTTGGCTCAGATGGGTTGACGAGGGATTATCATCCTTATAACTCCAGTGTTTAGGGATTGAAACAATGCCTGTACCTCATCAGCGGGGTCTGTTCAAAAGCATACTGTAGATTATGGTATCGTTTTCGTCATCCTCCCTCAAGAGGTTTGGAATTTTCAATTAAGTTGACCATTGCAAAAGTATGAAAGCAGTTATAAGAATAGTAAACATAATTAAATCAAGACAGACATGTGTAATGCATTCATGAAATAAAAGAGTTTAACATAATAATTGTTTATCTGAACAAGAAAGGAAAAATACAACTTGAATTCAAATGAACAAAAAAAACTCTCAATCCTAGCCATGTTTTGGCAATAGAGCATTGATCCCATTGGGAGTCTCAGCAGGCTCGAATTCGATCTCTTTGGCATCGATCATGTTCTGAATTTTGTACTTTAGTGCCCAACAGTCTTCAGTATCGTGCCCCGGGCTATCGGAGTGATAAGCGCATCGGGCTTCTGGATTGTAGCTGGGAGAGGAGGTCTTAGGATTGGCAGGAGGGTTGATCACTGCAATCAGGTTCATCTTCAACATATGTTGCAGTGCTTGCGACCATGGCATGTTAATGTTGGTGAACTGCCTTTTAGGCCCGTCCGGCCTTTGCTGGTTTCCCCTCTGTGGTTGGCGGCGTGGTGCAGAACCAGAGATCATGACTGCCCCTGCATGTTGATCACGGCGACCCTTTTGACCGTATGCAGCATTAGATTCCTTCTTTCCCGTGTAAGGCTTTTTATGAACATCAGAAGGTGTGGCCTCTTGAATTTTCCCGCTCTTGATACCAGCTTCAATTCTTTCGCCGGTCAGGATGAGGTCGGTAAATCCAGCAGATGAGTTACCAATGAGGTGGTTGAAGAATGGACCAGACAGGGTCCCCAAGAACATGTCCACAAGTTCACGGTCAGTCAGAGGTGGTTGTACCCTTCCAGCGAGATCTCTCCATTTCTGCGCATATTCTTTGAAACCTTCACTTGATCCTAACGACATACCCTGGAGTTGGGTACGCGTAGGAGCAAGGTCGGCATTATACTGATACTGCTTGTAGAAAGCAGTAGCCAACTCCTCCCAGTTACGAACCTTGGTCCCATCCAGCTGATAGAACCATTCGAGATGAGTCCCTGAAAGACTCTCCTGGAAGAAGTGGATCCATAGATTCTTATCCGCAGAGTACGGCTGAATCTTCCGAACATAGGACCTTAAGTGCAGCTTGGGACAGGATGCCCCGTCATATTTGGAGAAGGTGGGAGCTTTGAATTTATGTGGAATGATCACACCAGTCGACAAACCCAGATCTCCGAAATCCAGCCCAGGTGCCTGTTGCACCTCCATAGCTTTCAGCCTGTCCTCCAGTTGTTTGTATCTGTCATCAGCAAGAGGGTACTGCTCTTCATCAAAATCTGTCTCGTTGTCGGAGACCACTGGACTGGGAACCTCTCCCTCATGATGACTGCTTTTTCCCACAGATGGGGTTGTCCTCTCAGCTTCAACTTGTGGTGTATTCCCAAATCTGCGTCTATGGCTGAACAGAACAGTCCTCTTCTTTTTCTTGTCCTTCTTCAAAAGCAGAGCCTTCAGGTCTTGTTGCCCCTGGGTCAAATTCAGGATCAGCTCTTGGAACTGGGCGTTCTGAGCCTGGAGATCCTTGATGGACTGTTCAGCTGATGATCCAGGATTCATGACGATCGGCTGAAATAAACAGCGGAGAAGGGTAAGCAACCTGCAGAGAAAAAAGGGTACCTGTTATGCAATGATATATATGACATGCATGCAATGATTTCAAGGACCTCGCGGGGTAAACAGAGAAACTTGTTAGAGTTGCAAGCCGGTAACTTGATTGAAGGCACTTCATGTTGTTGAGAGTCCTTCTTCAAGGGTCAAAGGCTCACCATATCCAGTGGGTCATAGCCCCTGACACCCTTGGCTAGAGGAAAACAAATCCTCTTTGCCCCTGGCTAGATGTTTGATTTATCATGACCTGCATCACAAGCCCTTGAGATCCTTGAAATGGGTTAGGATGTATGCAGGATGCATGCAATGGTATGATGTTATGCTATGCATGGGGTAACGTGAGTGAACCCTGTTATGAGTCCTGATTAAGGACTGAAACAAAACCTGCAAGAAACAAGTGTTAGGTCACAAGCATGCAGATAATCAAGTACGAAGGCACACAAGTCACGCAAGAGAGAGCCCTTAGGTTTGGGCCAGCATGGGGTCTGGGTAGTACCCTCTTGAAGTTGGTGGGTTCATACCTGTCCTAATCAAAGTAACCGGGTTCTAAGGTTCCCAATATCACGGGATTGCTTTCATTGTTCATCGTTTCGATTTAGCCACTGAACTGGCGACCGAAATATTCCAGGAAAGCAACCCTCAATTGAGTGTAGTATCGAGTATCAACCAACCTCGGACTGCACCAAAGTCAGTTATCTCACTACCCTAAAGAGGCCAAGATAGTTCAATTAAGGTTCCTAAGGTCTGTTGATGCTTCACGACACCACGCGGAGGCCCCGTACTCTCCTTGACTGAACTCAAGGGTTACCGGTACACACCAAAGTGCCACATCAACGTAGCAGACTGTTTCAACCGTGTCGGTATACCCCGCACAGTTCCCTCACAGCCTTGTTGCTACTTTCTAAGAAAGGTATCCCCAGATCCGGGTTAGGACCTATAGAACTCCCAAGCAACCCACAATTTAAAGCACACAAAGCAATACAATTGAAAACATGGTTATAAGCTAGCCCTAAGGTACACCTCACTTTAAGTTTAAGGATCCCCAGCAGAGTCGCCAGTTCTGTGATCGGTGGATCTGGAACTGACTGTTTAACGCTGGTTCGCGAAATGTCGCGGAAGCAAGAGTCGCCACCGTCTTTTATTTTCTCCAAATGGAAAGGACAAAAGCACAGAAAAATTCCTTTAAAGAGATTGCTCTCGGTTCGGGAGGTAGGTTATAGAAAGGGAAGGTATTAGCACCCTTTCTATCCATGGTTATCCATGGGCTCTTAGATACTTGCTCATATGTTTTCAAAATTGTTTTGCTTGCTTTTCAATGTGGGTTTAAAAGTTTCTTTTGAAAAATTTCAGATCGACTCGTACGTCAGAGTGTTTGAAAAGTTTGCTTTGAAAGCTTTTGAAAAGTGTTGGTGTGAAAAGATTTTTGTTTGTTTTGAAGAGAGCAAGTATCTACGAGAACCTACCTACCCTAAGGAATTCGTCTGTGTAAATGTCCTTTAAAGTAGTGCCATCCCACCATTGAGAGGTAGGTAGCACCACCGTTGGAGGTGTTCGGGTCAATTCGGTGTTCGGGACATGGTGATCACCAGAGCAATGGGAAGACACCTTAGAAGCTACCCTCATGCCAGGTTCCCGGATCATGAGGACTTACTAAGACGTTTTCTACTCGACGACCACCTTTCGAAAGGCAACAGTGAGGCGTACCCTAGGGGTGGTGTGTGCGATTCGTGTGTCATTTTTTGTCTTGTCATGTTTGTCGTGTTCTACGCTTGATTTTATTTTAAGTCCATTCATTCTTTCATGCATATTTAACAGTTATAAATTGCGAGGAAATAAATCTACAACTATTACAAAGGCGCGGGTCCACATCGCCAAAATTAAACCGGACCCGATTTGACGGAAAATAAATAATGCGAGGAAATAAAGTGCGAAAAGTAAATTACATGGCTTAGGGACAATTACATAATTATAATAAGCGATAATAAAATAAATGCGCAATTAAATGATTAATGACGGGCGTTGGACCCTTTTTGCAAATAATTAAAATTAATAAGGATTTAAAAATTAAAATTAAATGAGAATGATATTTTTGTGTTTTTTAGATTTAATGAAAAAGAAATTAATTGAAATTAAATTAAAAGGGAAACCCTAATTCTAATATTTTTTAGGTTTTATTATGAAAACATTTACTTTTAACCTAATTTAACTCTAAATTAATTTAGGTACATTTAATTAAAAAAATAAAATAAATAAATAAATAAATAATATGATGAAACAAAAGGAAAAAATTAAAAGAGTGGAAACTATTAATTAACCTAATTTTAATTGTTTTTGGATTTTTATATAAAAAAAAGGAATTAAAAGTTAAACCTAATTTACTAAATTATCTACATTTTAATTTATTTATGAAAATAATTATTATAAGATAAATATTATATTTTTTTGTATTTTTTGATTTTTATAATGTTTTTATATTTTATAGAAAAAATAAGTTAATTAAAGCAATAAAATAAATCACACAATAATTAAAATAAAAAAATAAATAATCAAACCAGGGTGGGGTGTTGCCCCAGATTGAGAGGTGTAGGCCTGGGAATTGTGGCCCAATAAGCTTGAATCCCTTTGACTTTTGGTATTACGTGTGATATATTTGACTAGGGCTCAGTGTGTTCATCAACCTGGAACCCTTGATTGATTGCTGAGGGACGCGTGGCCATGGGATATGGAGGATGCATAGTGGACCATGTCAAGGGCGCTGCATAGGAATTATTCATGAAAAATAATATGGAATATTTCCAGACCTGGGGTTCGAACCCAGGTCATGAGCATTGCAAGCATTATCACCTGCCACTGAACCATGTAACTTATATTTAATATATGTTAACAAACAAATGACAAAAAGCAAAACCAAACGCATTAATGATTGACGCGCGAAATTTTAAAACCAGCCTATCGTTGAAGGACACGACATCATCGTCTTCCCTACTCTGTAAACTAGAACACAGAGGCAACGGTTTTGCAACCGTGGTTTGAGGCAGGTTTAGAAGAAATAGCGATTAGCTCCTATCCAACCATAAATTAGGCGCGATGGTATAGTCCTCTTCGTCTTGATGAGCTGGTTGCAATGGTGGCACTGAGGACGTCCAATTTCTCCTCTAGTGAGAATCCCTAATTTACAGGCCTGCAAAACCCTAGAAACTGCACATGGTATAATCACATAGATCACGAAAAAATGCAATTAAAAGTAACAGTTAGCTTCAAAACTTTATGATGAACATGAATCAGCCATTAATTTTTACAAATAATGCCTAGAATGGGATGCACGATTATGAAATTTCTTGGATGCAGTTTCGGCTCTAGGCACCAATTCCTTACGCGTTTGTGGTTGGTATTAGTTGGGATGTGTTCAGGAATGCACAAAGAAACTATTGAGACACGAATGGAGCTTTGAATCAGCCTCTAGGGTGGATTTCAGAATTGAATTTTTCAAGCAATTTCTCAAGTTTGAGTATTGGTTTGCTGCGCAGTTTTTCAGTCTAGTAGGGTTAGGGTTGTGATGCTGATCATATATGGAGTGATTTAGGTCAAGAAAACTAGGCAAAATCTCAAGCATTCATGGTTTCAAATATTTGATTTTTCATATCTTTTCCAAATCTCTTTTCATGTTGTTTTTGTTCAATCATGATCCAATCCTATCAAAACTTGCCATAATCCATTAAGCACGAAATATTGACATTATAATGTGCATAAAAAGATTTTTTAGGTTAAGGTTTATATTTTTCATGAATTAAAATGATTTAAATGAATATAAATTAATATTAATTCAAATAAATAATTAAAAAATATGAGAATACTTCCCCTTGGGCCTAATGGTCGTGCATAGGCTTGGCATGAAGAAATTTGGAAGAAAAATGGGCCCATTTGCATTTTTAGGCCTTTTGCATCAAAGTTGACTTTCAAAAATTTCCAAAAATTTCCCAACTTCCACAAGGCATAACTTGGTCAATTTTTAAGCTTTTCACATGTTCTTGGACATTTTGGAAAGGTCTTTGAGTCCTTTAACCAATGCCTTTGGTCCCATGTCATTTTGATTTACCAATCTCAAGTTATGGCCTTTGACTTAAAGTCACTTTTTGTTGACTTTTGAAAATGACCTATAATGTTGAAATTGATAACTTTTTGTGAGAGCATTTCTTGGACTTGGAACATGAATATGAATTGTAGGAAATGTCTTTCTCTTCAAAATGAGCTTTGGATGGAATTTTTCTGATAATCCATGTGAAAGTTATGCCCTGGTCAATTTCAGTTGACTTTTTCAGCTGTCCAAATATAGTAACTTTTGCATCTTTGATGATTTCTGAGCCAAATTTTGAGAATCATGATCAAGCATTGATCAAATGATGTTTGTGGCTTCAAAATGATATATTGACCAAAAATTTGAACTTTTGACTGTCAAATGACCATTTTGCCCCTACAGTTGACTGTAGTGCAATCTAGGGTTTTGACTGTGCAATTTTGAGCTGAATGCCTTGAAACTTGACATGAGGATACTTGACCACATTTATAGGCATATGAGACTTGATTGGGCCTTTGAAAAGTTTATTTTCTTGATCAGAACTCAAACCCTAGTTTTGATTGTCTAGGAGACAGTTGAGCAGCACATCCCTGGGGGGAATTTTGTGGCCTTGATTTGGCAATTTCTTGATGAATATGGGAGGGCAAATTTTGGGGTACAACAGCTATTACAAAATAATATCCGGGAGTGGGGGTATAAATGTACAAGGGGATGAGACTTATAGTACCCAATAATTTACAACCAAATCGAATGTCGCAATAAAAATGTAAATATCGAATGTACGAATATAAGATAAAATGTGTGTAGGGCAATGTGTTGTGTAAATGTACAAATGTATATGTATGGTGTAAGTGTAAATATGTACAAGTGCGAAATGTGAAATTGAGTCGTATTAGGGTTTGACCTAGATGAACGTTTTTTAAATGAATTTTGATTTTTGTATGTTTATGTACAAAAGAAAAAATGAAGCGTTTTGATTAAGTGCTAAGTTTTAATTACAAGAGTATTTTAGTCAAAATGTTTGTGAATTTAAATATTAGAGAAAAATGTATTGAATTGTCATGTATGAAAAAAGAATGTTAATTAATTAAAAAGTTTCAATTTTAATTATGTATAAAAATGTATAATATGTACAAAAGTGCATTTAAATTAAAAAAGGTATCTTCAATTTAATCATGTATATAATAAGAAAAGATAATATATACAAATGTATTTCAAAAAATGTTTTTTAAGTTTGATTCGTGTATAAAAAGTATTTTGATTATTGTTATGTACAAAAACTAATTTTTAATATAATATAAATGTATAAAATATCTATCTAAAAATTGTCTTAATTTTATGATAAAAAGTATTCTTAATAAAAAAAGAGATTAGTGTTTTATATATAAAAAAAAGAAGAATAATTATTGTTTATAAAACAAAGTTAGTTTTTTTTTATGAAAATGAAAAGAGTTAGTGTTTTATAAAATAAGGTTAGTGTTAGAAAATGAGGTTAGTGTTTAATGTAATAGTGAAAAAGAAGAAAGGCATTTTAAATGGGCTTCAGGGAAGTATGAACGGGTTAAATGGGTTAGGCTAAGCCCATGTTGAACAAAGGCGAAAATTAGGGTTAGGCGCTTTGCTATCCAGAACGAGTGTTAGGGTTCGCTTGGTGACAGCGCCGTGTTCGTCTTCTTCGATTAGCAATTCCCTGAGCGTTTTCTCCGGCCACCAACATCACCCTCCACATCTTTCTTCCCTCCAAGGCACGGTTTTGGCGCTCTTGACTTTAAGGTTTGATTACAATACCTCATATTTTTATCTCCTTTTTTACGAATTTGTGTTTCAATTTGGGTTCTGATTTCCGACTTTGTACCGTTATGATGTGGTGAAGAGGAAAGGGGGAGAAGATTGCTACCTGCTTTTGGAGATGGAGGAGAGAAGAAAGGGGTGATGCTTCAGGAGGCCGGAACGGCGGTGATAGAGCTTGCTTGGACGCCTTCTTGGTAACTTCGTTCCTTGCTATTTATGATTTAAGGTTTTGATGATGATATTCGTACTGAGAAACCCTAAATCCTTGCTTCTTTACCTCTGCTTCTTCCACTGTGATGATTGTCTTTGAGCATGCGTATGTCTGAGTACTTTGCTTGAGATTTGCTTGTCTTGAACGTTTTTCTTGAACAGCTGTTGCCTATGTGTGCTAGCCTATGATGAAGCTTGCTTCTGAGGCTCTCTTGACGCTTTTGAATTGTTGCCTGAATTGTTGCCTTGGGAATTTGTATGCTTATCTTTCTCTCGTTGCCTTGTGATGATTTGCTTGTGTGCTTTGAGATGTGCCTTACTGAGATGCCTATGATGAAGTCCCCCTTCTGAGGCTTGGGGTTTGAATGTTCAGTGTCACAGGGTTGTAGGCTTGGGTTGTGTTTCGTGACTGATGCTTGGCTTTGTGGCTTGAGATGTTCAGCTTCACAGGGTTGTAGGCTTGGGTATTGGTGTTTGATAGGTTGCAAGTTGTGGTTTTGATCAGTTTTTTAGGTATGGTTTGAAGGTTGAGGTTATTTGTTTTTAGTTTTTGTTCTGAGACTGATGCAGGTTTGGATGATGTTTTTTTGTGGTTCTCATCAGGTTTTTGTGAGTATATAGATTGAGACAGGGTAATGGCTTTTGATGACAGTAATGGGGTGTTTTTGAGGAGGATGCAGGTTTATTGGTGGTGAGGATTATTGGTTTTGGTTGTGAGGATATTGGTTAGATAATGGTTTGAGGTGTTATGCTGAACTGGTTTTGATTATCTCTTTTCTATCCTATCTATCCTGCTATGCTGCTCCTTTCTGAACTGATATCCTGAACTGTGCTGTATATTTGCTTGTGGATCTTGATATTGATGCAGAGTTTTTGAGGTTTGCGTACAGGTTTTAGTTTGATAGACTTTGGTTATCAGTTTTTGTTTAGGCTTAACTTAGTCTTGTATGTTGTGTTTTCTGAACTGCCCTCTTACTGAACTCAGTTTGTCTCTTTGATTTGTATATCCCTCTTGTCTTGCTGCCTGCTACTGAACTAGGCTTGGATTTGATTTGCATAATCTTTTTCTCCTGTCTATCTGCTGAACTGTCTTGCCTAACCCTGCCTGCTGCTTTATCTCTTTTCCTTCTCTCTCTTAAAGTACAGTTCAAGAATTTTATATGTTTTTTATCTGTACTGTTCTGAAGGGGCCCTATGGGAAATGATGAGTTTATCACTTGCATAATACACTACTGCATCTCCTCTTGACAGTTTGTGTAGATTTTCTGCTTTTTGATATCTTTTTCTCAAATCTTTCCATGACAGCTCTTGAGCTTGTGACAGCAAATGTACTTCCTTGATTTTCTTTGAGTGGACTTTGTTTTGGATTTGAAAGTTTGGATTGAACTTTTTCAGTTTAGTTTGGATTTTGAATCTTGAACTTCTATGCAGCTTTGAAATTTATGACTTTTGCATTTGCATTCATGAAATAAAATAATCTTCCCTCTCTGTGAACCGGGAGAAATCCCGTGATTTGCAGAGAGGGCAACTGATCCCAGTCAGTGGCCCCTAATGATGAGCAACTTTTACTGTATTTTTCCAATTAACTGCTTTCTGACTTTTCTTATTTCTTTTTGCAGATGACAGAAAATGGAATACCGGAGCGGAACGAAGAATGAAGAATGTTTAGAAAATAGGACAATTTTAATTCTTTGTAATATTTAAATTAAATGTAAATTATTGTTTGTAACAACAATTTGTAAATAATTCAAATATCAACAAAAATCCAAATTATCCAATTGGTTCCATTTTTCTTTATTGCTTATTTATTTATTTAAAATCCTTAGAATTAAAACAATTGAAAAATAAATTCAATCATTTTAATTTCAGAATAATAAATAACTAAAATAAAACAACATTGATCAATTAAAGTCTGTCTTATTCAACATCCAAAGCACAGCAGCAATTAAACCAAGTAAACTGATCAACACATGAACACTGTGAATTCAAAACTGCATCTTGTATCTGACTGGCCCAATCAAAACGTACTGAATTCAAAACCACTGTCTCTTTTGCTGATTAAACCAAGATAACGCGAATTTTAATCCGAATCTTGAAATAAACCGCAAAGTGCTGTGGAATTCAAATTCTTCTGAGAATATGCCCATAAAACCCTGATTTCCGATTAAATGCCAAATAACGCCCGCCTGATCAAAATTGGACCAAAAATCCTCCAAACCCTGAGCTAACTGTGAAATAATCCAAAGCTCTGAAAATCAGTGAAAACCCTAATTTTGATTGACTGTCCAGAAAAGTCCGTTTGTCCGATTCTTGAGCCAGTTTGAGAAGTCAGGAAATGTTTGAAGCTGAGATTTCTTGTGGAAAAGCGCGAGGGCAAATTTTGGGGTACAACAGTTGCCCCTGTTCAATCTTCTTTGACCTGAAGAGTTAGATTGGCAAGTTTGCCTTTCGCGGCTTGAAGGTAAAAGGAGATTGGACACTAATGTGCCCAGAAAATTTGCGCTCGTCGACGTGACGGCGGAGGTGAATGGGCTTAAAGACGCCATTTGGTGATGGGCTTAAAGATGCCATCTGGTGCGAGAGAATTTTGTCGGGGGATGGGCTTAGAGATGCCATCTGAGAATGGGCTTACAGATGCCATAGGGTGATGTTGAACCGTACGTCATTGGTAAGTGGACGAGTATCAGAAGGGCATCCCTGCCTTAGAATATCTCTGAATTGGGGTCTGAACAAGCAACAGATTGATGTCCGTGTCTGGAGAATCTGTAAACTATTTTCAGGAGTTGGGACTGAACAAGCAATGGAGCAGCATCCGTTGTTGGGAAGCGTCCGTGACCTATTTTCAAAAATTGAGAAGAGTCTGAATCAGTTGGTAGATTGACATCCGTTGTAGGGAAGAATCCGTAAACTGTTTCAGAAAGGTTTGAGAAGAGTCTGAATAAATCGGTAGATTGACATCCGTTGTAGGGAAGAATCCGTAAACTTGTTTCAGAAGTTGAGAAATTGAAGGGGAAACGGTGTAAGGTTTCTGTTGATGCGTCTGAAGGAATCTGGAATAAGTATCAGAATGTCGCCGTGTCCGGGTCACATCTGAACTATTTCTGGATGAATCCTGGGAGTTGATCTGTGTCTGTCGACTGATCTTACCTGAAAAGGCAAAGGGTTAGTTGGATGCAATGTTATGATGCATGATGCAATGCATGTGACATTAATGTTTATGATATGAATGTAATGAATGCGCATGTAGGCTGATGAGCTAATCTTGCCAAGGATACATGAATCCGAGATGGCTGAAGATAAAAGCATCTTGACTGCTGCCGGGGAAAATAAATCCTGGGCTGCTGCTGGGGAAGAGAATCCCTGATGACCTCTACTGGGGAGTTCCAAACTAGCAGACTCATGCCGGGGAGACCAGATTGAGATTCTTCGGTTTGATGGGAGATAACTCTGGAGACTTCACTGGGGAATTCAAAAATTGCTTCCTTAAAACTATGTGGGGAGAAAGTTTGAAAGTCTGACTCCGCTGGGGATTGTAGGAACTCCGTTGGGGGTAGGGAGAATCCTGGCGAGCGCGATCTTCCGTGGTGGTTGGCTTTGAGAAGAATCTGAACAAGTGATAGGTTAACATCCGTTTACTTGGAGAAACCGTGAACTGTTTTCAGAAATCTTGAGGTTGAATCAGCAATAGAACAACATCCGTTGTTGGGAAGCGTCCGTAAACTGAATTCAAAGGTTGTATCTGAACAAGTTGATAGATTAACATCCGTTGTTGGGATGAATCCATGAACTGTTTTCAGAAGTCTTGATAAGAATCTGAACAAGTCGGTAGATTGGCGTCCGTTGTTGGGAAGAATCCGTAAACCTGTTTTCAGAAATCTTGATAAGAATCTGAACAAATTGATAGATTAACATCCGTTGTTGGGATGAATCCATGAACTGTTTTCAGAAGTCTTGATAAGAATCTGAACAAGCGATAGGTTAACATCCGTTGTCGGGATGAATCCATGAACTGTTTTCAGAAGTCTTGATAAGAATCTGAACAAGTCGGTAGATTGGCGTCCGTTGTTGGGAAGAATCCGTAAACTGTTTCAGAAGTCTTGAAGAGGAATCAGCAATAGAACAACATCCGTTGTTGGGAAGCATCCGTAAACTAAATTCAAAGGTTGCATCTGAACAAGTTGATAGATTAACATCCGTTGTCGGGATGAATCCATGAACTGTTTTCAGAAGTCTTGATAAGAATCTGAACAAGTCGGTAGATTGGCGTCCGTTGTTGGGAGGAATCCGTAAACTGTTTCAGAAGTCTTGATAAGAATATGAACAAGTCGGTAGATTGGCGTCCGTTGTTGGGAAGAATCCGTAAACCTGTTTCAGAAGTCTTGCAGGGGAACCGGTGTAGGGTTTCCTGATGATGAGCTTGTGTAAAACTGCATCGGGTTTTGAACACTTTTGACATTCGAATGCCCCAAGTGGTGATGTAGATAAAATTCCTGGCTTATTACAGGTGTTGGTCTACAATCGGTCGTTCACAGATGTTTCCTGGGTTGTTGCAGGTGTTGATCTGGAATTCTTCAGACATGCCCTGGCTGGATACAGGAGTCGAATCTGGAAAGGTGATAGTTGATAGATATGCCCTGGCAGGATACAGGAATCGAATCTTCGAACTCTTCAGACATGCCCTGGCTAGATACAGGAGTCGAGTCTGGAAAGGTGATCAACAGATATGCCCTGGCTGGATACAGGAGTCGAATCTGGAAATGTTGTTGTTGATTTGTTGAACACTTCTGACATTCGAATGCCCCAAGTGGTTGTGAAGGAATCTTGAATCAGACTATTCTGCATATTGAGAGATTTCTTGAAATCTTGACTGGACTGCCCCGGGTTAACTGTACTTTGAAAGATCTGTTGGACCTTGACTGGACTGCCCCAGGATAATTGAATTGTGACATGTCATGCCCCTTGTTGATAGGAAATTTGATGGAAGTGTTATCCTCTTGAAGTGATTTTGACTTACTGAGAGAGTTTTCGTTCCTCCGAACATTCGCTGTATGAACTTCTTTGCTGTTCAAACAAAAGAGTCAAATGCAGACAGTGATATTCGAATAATGCAAAGTTATGTTTGTCTTTGAATATTTTGAAAAATGCGTTTTTAGCAGAAAACTTTTCATAAGACAAGTTAACACAGGATTTAGAGCAAAGCCCTACAGGAGTCAGGATACCTTTTGTAACAGTATGCTTTCGAACTAACCCATGCTTCAATTAGGACTTTTGAAGGGTTGTAACGTGGCCTGGTTCACGGTTTAAGAAACAAAGGATAAAGGCTCAAAGTATATTTGTACCCACCCGCTCTTCGTGATGTTCTTCAACCTAAGCTCAGTTAATTGTGCGTCGCACTCTGTTTTGAGTTCGGAACGACTTTTGGGCGATGGTTCACCAGTTTGAATTTGGGAGACAGTCATCATCTCCTTTTTCTTTTTCAACACTTTTCATGTTGTTGAGGATTTTGTAATGACCTCACTATTTTGATTTTGATTTGTTATCCCTAACTTTTGCCTGACTGTTACCGTTTTCGGGATTACTGTCAGCGGGATGCCCCAGCTTTCTTAAGCCTCCTTTATAGGTTCTGGCTCAGTGGGCTTTTCGCTTTTGAGAGATTGACTGTCTATGTGATAGGGAACCACCCTTGTCTTTTGATCCCAAAGGAATGCTTTCTTTTTCGACGTCGTTCGTTGTATTACGAACTGAGAGTTTGCGACTTCAATGCGTGTTCTCTCTTGAATTAACTGAGATACTACCCTGCCCCAGGTTTACATCAAAGGTTTTGATTGTTTAGAACAGGAAACTCCTACTTCTTTGGCTCGAAGGGGTTGACTAGGGATTAACTTCCTTATAACTCCAGTGTTTGGGAATTGAAAGAAATGCCTGTACATCATCAGCAAGGTCTGTTCCAAAGCATACTGTATAAGATCACGGTATTGTTTCGTCATCCTCCCTCTAAAGGCTTGCAGCTTTTTATCAAGAGTCAAATATCATAAAGAAAAGCATAAGAGTAGTGAAACGAATGGATGAATTCAAGACAAACATATGCAATGCATTAATGAAAACAGAGTTCAACATCAACAGATAATTGTTTGACAGCAAAAGAAATTACAATTTTGAAAATTCAAAAGAAGCAAAAGTCTTTCAATTCTAGCTTCGTCACTTCAAGCGGAGAACCCTTTAACGGAAGATCTTCATCTCGCCGTCTGGCATGAACCTCAGCACTCCAATGTCGATCAGATCTTGAATCTTGTTCTTCAAGGCCCAACAGCTATCGGTGTCATGTCCTGGGCTATAGGAGTGGTAAACACAAAATGCATCGGGATGATAGCCAGGAGCGGAGGTATTTGGGTTCCGGATAGGATCCCTCAAAGCAGTCAGATTAACCTCCAACAAGCGCTCCAGAATTAGAGATGACGGTATGTCAGTCTCTGTGAACTGCCTTCCCGACGTTTCTTGTCTACGCCGATTGCCCCGCTGACGCCGGCGAGGTTGTTGATGGGCTTGTGACCCTGAAGCGAGCAAAGGAGCCTTCCCCTTGTCTTCTTGAGTGGGTGGAGGTTGAGCGGTGACTTGCTCTTCGACCTCAGATGTTTGCCCCAGTTGGTTGTTTGGAAGCAGTTGGCGGACCAGAACTCCAAGTTCCTCTTGTCTTTGAGATAGGTCTTGGATGAGAGCCATCTGTCCCACCAAATATCCCATCATTTGGGTCCTCAGTGTTGTCAGATCAAACTGCAGCTCTGCAATCTGATCATTCCTGGCATTGTTGGAATTCCCCAAGCCGTTGGTGAGGAGAGCTTTCATCTCCTCTTGCCCCAGAGACAAATTCATGAACATCTCTTGCAGCTGAGCAGTCTGGTCTTGGATGTCTTTGACAGACCGTTCTAGAGCCATCTCTTGCTGAAATAAACAGCAGGAGAGTAAGGAAACCTGAAAAAATGAAAGATTGTCAAAATGAAATGCATGATATGTGGATGCATGCTTTCAAGGATCTCTTGGGGTAAACACAAGAAAAATGTTAGAGGTTGAAATCTGCTCTCGGATTGGAGATCTCCGCATCGGTGGACGTCCTTCCACGAGAATCAAGCTCACCATGTCGAGTGGGTCATAGCCACTGATTCAAGTTGTTGTTCTCGATCTTTGACTGGATTGGTTAGAGGAGAAACCCCCTTGCCCCTTGATAGATGTCTGGTTCAACGTAACCCTGCATCAACAAAACCCTCGAGATCCTTGAAATGGTTATTGAAAATGCTAGAATGTTGTGGTATGATGTTATGATGTTATGTACATGTATGCACAGGCAAGTAAGTGTATATACAGGCAAATAATATTCACACAAAGCACACAAGGCCTTAGTTTTAGGCTTGCATGAGGTTCAGGTACTACCCTCTTTCAGTTTGTCGGTTTAAAACCTGTCCTATCAAAAGTAACCGGGTTCTAGAGGATCTCATATCATTGGCTACCCTCAATCGGTCATAACTCCAACATCGCAACCTTTTCTCGCGGCCGGAACCATCTCGAGAGTTTAGCCTCAATGAGTGTAGCATACTGCTACTGTTCTAATGGCCAAGTTGGTCAATTTAGGGTTCTAAGGTCGGTTGGCGCTTAATGACTCCTTGGAAGACCCATATTCTCCCCGTCTGAACACGAGGGATATCAGTACAGACCAAGACGCCACACCAACGTAGCCACTGCTTCACCCATGTCGGTATACGCCGGACAGGTCCCTCACAGATTATGCTACCTAAAAGGGTTTCCCCAGATCCGGGTTAGGATCTATAGAACTCCGATACAAAGCCCATGAATGTAAAGCAAACAAAGCAATCAACTGAAAGTAAAGGTGATCTAAACCCTAAGGTAACCCCACTTTAACAAATTACTCCCCAGCAGAGTCGCCAGTTCTGTGATACGGTGGGAGAACTGACTAGTGTTTTGCGTTCGTATTCGCACTTGTGCGGTTAGCAAGAGTCGCCACCGACTTTTTGTTTTATCCTAAAGGAAAGGTTAAAAAGCACAGCAAAAACCTTTTGAGATATTTCGTGGGTTCGGGGGGTAGATTATGAAAAGGGAAGGTGTTAGCACCCTTTTCATCCATGGTTATCCATGGGCTCTTAGTTACTTGGTTTTTAGATCACTTGCCTTGTTTTTTCGATTGCTTTGAAAATGGTGTGTGTGTGGGTGCTTTTTGAAAATGTTTTTAGAAAAAGATGCCTTGTTTTAGGCAACTAATGTATTTGACTCGTGTTTGAGTGTTTTACAAAAGTGTGAATCTTTTCGAAAAGATGTTTTCAAATGTTTTTGAGAGTTTGTTTGAAAGTGTTGTGGATTGTGGTTTTTGAAAAGAAGGCAAGTGTTTTTGCAAGTTTGATCTCAAGTAACTAAGAGTTATGTCTACCCTATTGTACTCAAAGGTTTTTGTCATGTTTTAACCCCTTTTAACAATTTTGTTCCAACATTGAAATTGATGGGCAATCTTGCGTTTAGGAAGTTTATTCGAGACGGGCACGGTGTAACACCCTCTAAAACCCGCATATAATTTTCGCAAATATTAAAAATTATAACTCAGAGTACATGTAATAATCGAGGAATGCTACAATTCTCTTTTAATAAAATAATTCCTGTCATGCATAATCTTAGTGGTAACTCATACATGTTTACACAGCGGAAAATTTTAATTAATAAAATCAAACGTTATAATATTTTCCAAAATCATCAGGGATTAACACCTGGAAAGTCAACATCTTATTATAACAATTAAAAGAAAATAAACGAGTCTGACTAAAGCAGCTCGACAACCAAACGTTCCCGGAGTTACAACTATCAGAGCATGACCCGGACATACTAGAATAAAACTAAACTAGACACAATAAGCCTTCGCCAAGCACCTGAGCGAAGCTCCTCAATCTGAAATATTCAACAGTAAGGGTGAGCTTCTCAAATATACATTTGGTTATACATTCATAACAATCAATTCACGAAATCATAAGCATCACCCAATAAATTAACATATTTCATAGTTTACAAAACCTTTACAAATCATATATCCATGACATATTGCTTTTCATATTTACAAATACCCATCAACATCATCAACCATATATCAATCACACGTGCATACAAACAATCAAATATAACATTGGAAAAATCATCCATTCATGTTATATTCGAGTAATGCAACACACCCATGCATGTGGTACCACTACACCGCCCCATTATATCGCGGGTCACGGATAACTCACCGTTCCATTATATCGCGGACACGGCTACCACCTCAACGTTCCATTAAATCGCGGACACGTATATTGGCCACCATGTTAATTCCACACAATGGGAATTAACAAATGCAACATGATATGTAAGTATGTAACACTCAGCATACTATGAACATCATTCAACATATCATGCACATCAACAATATCAAACATAACAGGATATGAATAGTATGTAACCACTCAGCATACTATTTAAACATCAATCATATCAAGTTACAAATAGCATGTAATCACTCAGCATACTATTCAAACATCAACCAATCACATCAATTATATCATAACTCATGCTCGAGAACATATCTAAAAGCATGGCAATAAAAATCCAACATCAAAACACTGAAATCAAAAATTCAGAAAATTCAGAAATTCAACACAGTAGCATCAACACGGGTGCCCGTGTTAAACAACACGGCCGTGTTGAAATATGCCCAGAAAACGCATTTTTTTAACAAAACAGGGGATCAACACGGGTGCCCGTGTTAAACAACACGGCCCGTGTTGAATTGTGTCTGGAAAACACAATTTTTGGCAACACAGTGCATCAACACGGGTGCCCGTGTTAAACAACACGGCCGTGTTGATGAGCGCGGGTCAGATTTTTCTGAACCTGCAGTGGCTCACAACAGCCGTCCAAACGCGGAAAAATGTCGGCCAAAACGCGTATTTCAGTACCTAACGCATCGAGCTTGTACAATCCACAACAATACCACAATATCCAATTTACTAATAATCATTATAATAACCTTAACCGGGGATTAACCGTAACTTTGGGGAATTCTACCGACACTGAGGTCGTCCCTACAATTTCCAAGGTAAATTCACGATCATTAGACATACGCCCAATTCACCATTTGGGACCTAAATTCTTAATCGATTCATGAGAATTGGGAATCCTAATCCTTTTCTAACAAAGTTCAGTCCTACGGTTATCGATCCCTAGAAACATCTAACAATTGGGATTTTCCTACCATTACCCGAATCAACCGTACATAAACCCATAAACAAAGGTAAATCGAGTATAAACCCCCCTTACCTTATCAATTAGCAGCTTTGAATTCTTGAGCGAAGTTCTCCGTTCTTCGTTCCTCGTACCTTCAGAGCTCTATTTCCCCAATTCTAACTTCTGTTTATCGTGAAAACCAAAATGAGGAATAACTTGAGTTCCAACACATAACTTTACTTCTTTTTCACCCCCACTCTTTACTAACAGCATCTAAGCCCAAAACATAAAAATCCCTATATTTCTTATTTCTTCGAATATTCCAAATAAATAATTCTTTTTATTTTATTAATTCTAATAAAATAAATTCCCAAATTTAAATAATTCAATTAATTGAAAACGGGGTGTTACAACTCTCCCCCACTAAAAGAGTTTTCGTCCTCGAAAACATACCTTAGACGAACAGCTCCGGATAAGCCTCTTTCATCTGGCTCTCCAGCTCCCAAGTGATATTTCCATCTGCTGGACCTCCCCAAGCAACCTTCACTAATGCTATCTCTTTACCTCTTAACTGTTTCACTTCCCGATCTTCTATCCTCATAGGCAATGTTTCTACTGTCAGGTTATCTCTTACCTGTACATCATCTATTTGGATTACATGAGATGGGTCTGGAATATATCTCCTCAACTGAGAAACATGAAAAACATCGTGCAAATTCGCAAGTCTCGGAGGTAAAGCAATGCGATAAGCAACTTCTCCAACTCTTTCCGTAATCTGAAACGGACCAATAAAACGCGGAGTCAACTTCTTAGACTTCAACGCCCGACCAATACCCGTCATCGGAGTAACTCTCATAAACACATGATCTCCAGCACTGAATTCTAAATTCTTTCTCCTCTTATCATGATAACTTTTCTGACGACTCTGAGAAGCTCTCATCTTCTCTTGAATCAATTTGATCTTTTCTGTAGTCTGCTGAACAATCTCTGGCCCAATTACCGAACTCTCTCCAGATTCATACCAACACAAAGGCGTCCTACACCGTCTACCATACAATGCCTCAAACGGAGCCATACCAATACTCGAATGGTAACTATTGTTATAAGTAAACTCAATCAATGGCAAATAGCTATCCCAAGTTCCACCTTTCTCTAAAACACAAGCACGCAATAAATCTTCCAACGATTGAATCGTCCTCTCCGTCTGTCCATCAGTCTGAGGATGGTAAGCTGAACTCAATCTCAACTTAGTACCCAAAGCCTTCTGCAATCCTTCCCAAAATTTCGAAGTGAACCTCGGATCTCTATCTGACACAATACTAGAAGGAACTCCATGCAAACTCACTATTTTCTCAATATACAACTGTGCCAATCTCTCCATCGAGTAATCCATTCGCACCGGTATAAAATGAGCAGACTTAGTCAACCTATCCACAACGACCCATATCGCTTCACAATTCATAGGAGTCCTCGGCAACCCAGATACGAAATCCATAGAAATGCTATCCCACTTCCATTCTGGAATAAACATCGGTTGCATAAACCCAGACGGCTTCTGATGCTCAATCTTCGATTTCTGACAGATTAAACATGCATACACAAATTCAGCTATTTCCTTTTTCATTCCCGGCCACCAAAACAATTTCTTCAAATCATGATACATTTTCGTGGCACCCGGATGAATGCTCATTCCACTGCGATGTCCTTCTTCTAATATACTTTTCTTGATTTCTGCGACATCAGGAACACAAACTCTATCGCCAAATCTCATAACATCATTTTCATCATTTCTAAACTCACCACCTTGACCTTGGTTGATCAATGTCAATTTATCAACTAAATTAACATCGGATTTCTGCCCGATCCTGATCTCTTCTAGAATACCACTAGTAAGTTTCAACATACCCAAACGAACACACTTCGGAGTACTTTCACAAACCAAACTCAAATCTCGGAATTGCTCAATTAAATCCAATTCACGAACCATCATCATAGACATATGCAAGGACTTCCTGCTCAAAGCATCTGCAACTACATTTGCCTTACCAGGATGGTAATTCAAACCAAAATCATAATCTTTGAGGAATTCTAACCACCTTCTTTGCCTCATATTGAGCTCTTTCTGATCGAAAAGATACTTCAAACTCTTATGATCACTATACACTTCAAACCTCGAACCATACAGATAATGTCTCCACAATTTCAAGACAAACACAACTGCTGCCAACTCTAAGTCATGAGTAGGATAGTTCCTTTCATGAACCTTCAACTGTCTCGAAGCATACGCAACTACCTGCTGATTCTGCATTAAAACACCACCTAAACCCAACAGAGATGCATCACAATAGACCACAAAAGATTCCACCGGATTCGGCAAAATCAGAATAGGAGCACTTGTCAATCTCCGCTTCAATTCTTGGAAACCTTTCTCACAATCAGAATCCCAATAAACGCTTGTCCTTTACGAGTCAACTTCGTCAACGGCAATGCTAACTTTGAGAATCCTTCGATAAACTTTCTGTAATAACCTGCAAGACCAAGAAAACTTCTGATTTCCGAAACAGTCTTCGGCGCTTCCCACTGAGATACCGCTTCTACTTTCGTAGGATCCACTGCAATACCATTCTTAGAAATCACATGTCCAAGGAAACTAACTTCATTCAGCCAGAACTCACATTTGGACAACTTTGCATACAACTTCTTATCTTTCAACAACTCTAACACAATTCTGAGATGTTCCGCATGATCTTCGTCATTCTCGGAATAAATCAGAATGTCATCAATAAAAACCACAACAAACTTATCCAGATACGGGTGAAAAATCCTATTCATATATTCCATGAAAACACCAGGTGCATTAGTAACTCCGAACGGCATAACAGAATATTCATAATGCCCATACCTCGTTCGAAAAGCAGTCTTTTGAATATCTTCCGCTTTCACACGAATCTGATGATATCCAGATCTCAAATCAATCTTACTGAATACACTGGCTCCAATTAACTGATCCATTAAATCATCAATCCTCGGTAACGGATACCGATTCTTAATGGTTACCTTGTTCAATTGCCTGTAATCAACACACAGTCTCATAGAACCTTCTTTCTTCTTAACCAACAATACCGGAGCACCCCAAGGCGAAACACTTGGACGAATAAACTTCTTCTCCAGTAAATCTTCCAACTGACTCTTCAATTCCGTCAACTCAGACGCAGACATACGATATGGCGCCATCGACACCGGTCTCGTACCAGGAATTAAATCTATAGAAAATTCCACTTCTCTCTCAGGAGGTAACTCGCCAACATCATCAGGAAAGACTTCTGGAAATTCACACACCACTGGCAATTCACTACTCCTGACCTTTCCTGTTGCATCTAACGAAGCAAGTAACATAAACACATTAGCACCATCTTCCATTGCTTCTTGTACCTGCCTAGCAGTCATAGTCAAATTCTCGACACCAACTGCTTCTGGGAAAATCACCGTCTTAGCAAAGCAGTTCAGATGAACCCGGTTGAATTCCAACCAGTTCATCCCAAGGATAATATCAATTTGTTCAAGCGGTAGGCACACTAAATCCATACCGAAACTTCTACCAAAAATCTCAATAGGACAATTCCTACATACGAGTGAAGTTGTCACTGAACCCGATGCAGGAGTATCAACAACCATGCTACCTCGCATACCAGATATGTCCAGTTTCAACCTCTCAGCACAATCCAAAGAAATGAAAGAATGAGTTGCACCAGTATCAATAATTGCAACTAAAGGTGTGCCATGAATAAAACACGTACCTTTAATCAATCGATCCTCTGGAGTAGTCTCAGATCCAGACAAAGCAAACACTTTTCCACCTGACTGATCCTTCCTAGGCTTAGGACACTGCGGACGAATGTGACCTTCTTCGCCACAATTGTAACAAGTAACAGACTTCCCTTTGCAATCAATAGACAAATGACCAGCCTTTCCACATTTATAGCACTTCTTCTCATCACTCTTGCAATCTCGAATGTGATGACCAGACTCACCACACTTGTAGCATCTGATAGGAGCCTTAGAATCTCCCCCACTAGGCCTTTTCCAACCGCCTGATCTCTGGTTATCTCTACCATATGGCTTGCCACGGTCCATATGTTGCTTCCCTCTTTTATCAACAGCCCCACGAGAGTGAGACGACCGATTCTTGGTAATATCTTCTTCCAAGATTCTGCTACAATCAACCAGATCAGAAAATCTACGAATACGCTGGTACCTGATTCCCTGCTTAATCTCATCTCGGAGACCATTCTCAAATTTGATACATTTAGAGAATTCTCCAGCCTCATCATTGTTGTAGTGAGCATAATACTTTGCCAGCTCAGTAAACTTAGTAGCATACTCACTAACAGTCAGATTGCCCTGCTTAAGCTCCAAAAATTCAATTTCCTTTCTTCCCCGAACATCTTCAGGAAAGTACCTCCTCAGAAAAGCCCTTCTGAAGTTAGCCCAAGTCAGTGCCTCTCCATCCTGAACCATTTCAGTCCTTGTGGCAACCCACCAGTCGTCGGCCTCTTCTGCCAACATATGCGTACCATATCTGACTTTCAGATCTTCAGCACAATCAATCACACGGAAAATCCTTTCGATTTCCTTCAGCCACTTCTGAGCACCTTCAGGGTCATGTGTACCTTTGAACAACGGAGGATTGTTCCTCTGGAAATTTCCCAATTGCCTATCAGCACCAATCACGCCTCCAGTTGGGTTTCCAGCAAGTACACCAGCTAACATCCCCAAAGCCTCAGCTAATGCAGCATCATTTCGTCCATTACCTCTCCCAGCCATATTCCTGAGAATTAAAACATACTCCACATCAGAATACAGTATCGACAGTGTTACCTTGCACTAGTCGCATACGAAAAGGAATGACTGACTCAAGACTCTGGTCACAACGACCGACTATGCTCTGATACCACTATTGTAACACCCTCTAAAACCCGCATATAATTTTCGCAAATATTAAAAATTATAACTCAGAGTACATGTAATAATCGAGGAATGCTACAATTCTCTTTTAATAAAATAATTCCTGTCATGCATAATCTTAGTGGTAACTCATACATGTTTACACAGCGGAAAATTTTAATTAATAAAATCAAACGTTATAATATTTTCCAAAATCATCAGGGATTAACACCTGGAAAGTCAACATCTTATTATAACAATTAAAAGAAAATAAACGAGTCTGACTAAAGCAGCTCGACAACCAAACGTTCCCGGAGTTACAACTATCAGAGCATGACCCGGACATACTAGAATAAAACTAAACTAGACACAATAAGCCTTCGCCAAGCACCTGAGCGAAGCTCCTCAATCTGAAATATTCAACAGTAAGGGTGAGCTTCTCAAATATACATTTGGTTATACATTCATAACAATCAATTCACGAAATCATAAGCATCACCCAATAAATTAACATATTTCATAGTTTACAAAACCTTTACAAATCATATATCCATGACATATTGCTTTTCATATTTACAAATACCCATCAACATCATCAACCATATATCAATCACACGTGCATACAAACAATCAAATATAACATTGGAAAAATCATCCATTCATGTTATATTCGAGTAATGCAACACACCCATGCATGTGGTACCACTACACCGCCCCATTATATCGCGGGTCACGGATAACTCACCGTTCCATTATATCGCGGACACGGCTACCACCTCAACGTTCCATTAAATCGCGGACACGTATATTGGCCACCATGTTAATTCCACACAATGGGAATTAACAAATGCAACATGATATGTAAGTATGTAACACTCAGCATACTATGAACATCATTCAACATATCATGCACATCAACAATATCAAACATAACAGGATATGAATAGTATGTAACCACTCAGCATACTATTTAAACATCAATCATATCAAGTTACAAATAGCATGTAATCACTCAGCATACTATTCAAACATCAACCAATCACATCAATTATATCATAACTCATGCTCGAGAACATATCTAAAAGCATGGCAATAAAAATCCAACATCAAAACACTGAAATCAAAAATTCAGAAAATTCAGAAATTCAACACAGTAGCATCAACACGGGTGCCCGTGTTAAACAACACGGCCGTGTTGAAATATGCCCAGAAAACGCATTTTTTTAACAAAACAGGGGATCAACACGGGTGCCCGTGTTAAACAACACGGCCCGTGTTGAATTGTGTCTGGAAAACACAATTTTTGGCAACACAGTGCATCAACACGGGTGCCCGTGTTAAACAACACGGCCGTGTTGATGAGCGCGGGTCAGATTTTTCTGAACCTGCAGTGGCTCACAACAGCCGTCCAAACGCGGAAAAATGTCGGCCAAAACGCGTATTTCAGTACCTAACGCATCGAGCTTGTACAATCCACAACAATACCACAATATCCAATTTACTAATAATCATTATAATAACCTTAACCGGGGATTAACCGTAACTTTGGGGAATTCTACCGACACTGAGGTCGTCCCTACAATTTCCAAGGTAAATTCACGATCATTAGACATACGCCCAATTCACCATTTGGGACCTAAATTCTTAATCGATTCATGAGAATTGGGAATCCTAATCCTTTTCTAACAAAGTTCAGTCCTACGGTTATCGATCCCTAGAAACATCTAACAATTGGGATTTTCCTACCATTACCCGAATCAACCGTACATAAACCCATAAACAAAGGTAAATCGAGTATAAACCCCCCTTACCTTATCAATTAGCAGCTTTGAATTCTTGAGCGAAGTTCTCCGTTCTTCGTTCCTCGTACCTTCAGAGCTCTATTTCCCCAATTCTAACTTCTGTTTATCGTGAAAACCAAAATGAGGAATAACTTGAGTTCCAACACATAACTTTACTTCTTTTTCACCCCCACTCTTTACTAACAGCATCTAAGCCCAAAACATAAAAATCCCTATATTTCTTATTTCTTCGAATATTCCAAATAAATAATTCTTTTTATTTTATTAATTCTAATAAAATAAATTCCCAAATTTAAATAATTCAATTAATTGAAAACGGGGTGTTACACACGGGTCATCGCATAGACCATGAATGCAATGATGCCAAGTGTCTTTGGCAATTTGTTTTGAAGGGACTATGATCATTCCGTTTAGGCAACTTTCGAAAGCGTCATCGAGGGACTTATGATCATTTGATTTTGTTTTGCCAAAGACATTCGACGCGCAAGCATGGCCCATTTTGGAAGGCAACATGTGGGATTACCCTAGGGGGTGCAAGTGTGATTGTGTATTGATTACATGCATTTGTCTTGTATTAGGTTATCTAGCGTTTGATTTTATGTACATACAAACCCTAGGTCTAACCATGGTATAATTGAAAACTGTAAATTGCGGAATATAAATCTACGCTATTACAAAATAATATCCGGGAGTGGGGGTATAAATGTACAAGGGGATGAGACTTATAGTACCCAATAATTTACAACCAAATCGAATGTCGCAATAAAAATGTAAATATCGAATGTACGAATATAAGATAAAATGTGTGTAGGGCAATGTGTTGTGTAAATGTACAAATGTATATGTATGGTGTAAGTGTAAATATGTACAAGTGCGAAATGTGAAATTGAGTCGTATTAGGGTTTGACCTAGATGAACGTTTTTTAAATGAATTTTGATTTTTGTATGTTTATGTACAAAAGAAAAAATGAAGCGTTTTGATTAAGTGCTAAGTTTTAATTACAAGAGTATTTTAGTCAAAATGTTTGTGAATTTAAATATTAGAGAAAAATGTATTGAATTGTCATGTATGAAAAAAGAATGTTAATTAATTAAAAAGTTTCAATTTTAATTATGTATAAAAATGTATAATATGTACAAAAGTGCATTTAAATTAAAAAGGGTATCTTCAATTTAATCATGTATATAATAAGAAAAGATAATATATACAAATGTATTTCAAAAAATGTTTTTTAAGTTTGATTCGTGTATAAAAAGTATTTTGATTATTGTTATGTACAAAAACTAATTTTTAATATAATATAAATGTATAAAATATCTATCTAAAAATTGTCTTAATTTTATGATAAAAAGTATTCTTAATAAAAAAAGAGATTAGTGTTTTATATATAAAAAAAAGAAGAATAATTATTGTTTATAAAACAAAGTTAGTTTTTTTTTATGAAAATGAAAAGAGTTAGTGTTTTATAAAATAAGGTTAGTGTTAGAAAATGAGGTTAGTGTTTAATGTAATAGTGAAAAAGAAGAAAGGCATTTTAAATGGGCTTCAGGGAAGTATGAACGGGTTAAATGGGTTAGGCTAAGCCCATGTTGAACAAAGGCGAAAATTAGGGTTAGGCGCTTTGCTATCCAGAACGAGTGTTAGGGTTCGCTTGGTGACGGCGCCGTGTTCGTCTTCTTCGATTAGCAATTCCCTGAGCGTTTTCTCCGGCCACCAACATCACCCTCCACATCTTTCTTCCCTCCAAGGCACGGTTTTGGCGCTCTTGACTTTAAGGTTTGATTACAATACCTCATATTTTTATCTCCTTTTTTACGAATTTGTGTTTCAATTTGGGTTCTGATTTCCGACTTTGTACCGTTATGATGTGGTGAAGAGGAAAGGGGGAGAAGATTGCTACCTGCTTTTGGAGATGGAGGAGAGAAGAAAGGGGTGATGCTTCAGGAGGCCGGAACGGCGGTGATAGAGCTTGCTTGGACGCCTTCTTGGTAACTTCGTTCCTTGCTATTTATGATTTAAGGTTTTGATGATGATATTCGTACTGAGAAACCCTAAATCCTTGCTTCTTTACCTCTGCTTCTTCCACTGTGATGATTGTCTTTGAGCATGCGTATGTCTGAGTACTTTGCTTGAGATTTGCTTGTCTTGAACGTTTTTCTTGAACAGCTGTTGCCTATGTGTGCTAGCCTATGATGAAGCTTGCTTCTGAGGCTCTCTTGACGCTTTTGAATTGTTGCCTGAATTGTTGCCTTGGGAATTTGTATGCTTATCTTTCTCTCGTTGCCTTGTGATGATTTGCTTGTGTGCTTTGAGATGTGCCTTACTGAGATGCCTATGATGAAGTCCCCCTTCTGAGGCTTGGGGTTTGAATGTTCAGTGTCACAGGGTTGTAGGCTTGGGTTGTGTTTCGTGACTGATGCTTGGCTTTGTGGCTTGAGATGTTCAGCTTCACAGGGTTGTAGGCTTGGGTATTGGTGTTTGATAGGTTGCAAGTTGTGGTTTTGATCAGTTTTTTAGGTATGGTTTGAAGGTTGAGGTTATTTGTTTTTAGTTTTTGTTCTGAGACTGATGCAGGTTTGGATGATGTTTTTTTGTGGTTCTCATCAGGTTTTTGTGAGTATATAGATTGAGACAGGGTAATGGCTTTTGATGACAGTAATGGGGTGTTTTTGAGGAGGATGCAGGTTTATTGGTGGTGAGGATTATTGGTTTTGGTTGTGAGGATATTGGTTAGATAATGGTTTGAGGTGTTATGCTGAACTGGTTTTGATTATCTCTTTTCTATCCTATCTATCCTGCTATGCTGCTCCTTTCTGAACTGATATCCTGAACTGTGCTGTATATTTGCTTGTGGATCTTGATATTGATGCAGAGTTTTTGAGGTTTGCGTACAGGTTTTAGTTTGATAGACTTTGGTTATCAGTTTTTGTTTAGGCTTAACTTAGTCTTGTATGTTGTGTTTTCTGAACTGCCCTCTTACTGAACTCAGTTTGTCTCTTTGATTTGTATATCCCTCTTGTCTTGCTGCCTGCTACTGAACTAGGCTTGGATTTGATTTGCATAATCTTTTTCTCCTGTCTATCTGCTGAACTGTCTTGCCTAACCCTGCCTGCTGCTTTATCTCTTTTCCTTCTCTCTCTTAAAGTACAGTTCAAGAATTTTATATGTTTTTTATCTGTACTGTTCTGAAGGGGCCCTATGGGAAATGATGAGTTTATCACTTGCATAATACACTACTGCATCTCCTCTTGACAGTTTGTGTAGATTTTCTGCTTTTTGATATCTTTTTCTCAAATCTTTCCATGACAACTCTTGAGCTTGTGACAGCAAATGTACTTCCTTGATTTTCTTTGAGTGGACTTTGTTTTGGATTTGAAAGTTTGGATTGAACTTTTTCAGTTTAGTTTGGATTTTGAATCTTGAACTTCTATGCAGCTTTGAAATTTATGACTTTTGCATTTGCATTCATGAAATAAAATAATCTTCCCTCTCTGTGAACCGGGAGAAATCCCGTGATTTGCAGAGAGGGCAACTGATCCCAGTCAGTGGCCCCTAATGATGAGCAACTTTTACTGTATTTTTCCAATTAACTGCTTTCTGACTTTTCTTATTTCTTTTTGCAGATGACAGAAAATGGAATACCGGAGCGGAACGAAGAATGAAGAATGTTTAGAAAATAGGACAATTTTAATTCTTTGTAATATTTAAATTAAATGTAAATTATTGTTTGTAACAACAATTTGTAAATAATTCAAATATCAACAAAAATCCAAATTATCCAATTGGTTCCATTTTTCTTTATTGCTTATTTATTTATTTAAAATCCTTAGAATTAAAACAATTGAAAAATAAATTCAATCATTTTAATTTCAGAATAATAAATAACTAAAATAAAACAACATTGATCAATTAAAGTCTGTCTTATTCAACATCCAAAGCACAGCAGCAATTAAACCAAGTAAACTGATCAACACATGAACACTGTGAATTCAAAACTGCATCTTGTATCTGACTGGCCCAATCAAAACGTACTGAATTCAAAACCACTGTCTCTTTTGCTGATTAAACCAAGATAACGCGAATTTTAATCCGAATCTTGAAATAAACCGCAAAGTGCTGTGGAATTCAAATTCTTCTGAGAATATGCCCATAAAACCCTGATTTCCGATTAAATGCCAAATAACGCCCGCCTGATCAAAATTGGACCAAAAATCCTCCAAACCCTGAGCTAACTGTGAAATAATCCAAAGCTCTGAAAATCAGTGAAAACCCTAATTTTGATTGACTGTCCAGAAAAGTCCGTTTGTCCGATTCTTGAGACAGTTTGAGAAGTCAGGAAATGTTTGAAGCTGAGATTTCTTGTGGAAAAGCGCGAGGGCAAATTTTGGGGTACAACACCCAGTATCCTTCATGATCCTTAAGGAAGGAATCTGAACTTCCATAGGTAAAACAGCTTGCATGCCATATACCAAAGAGAAGGGGGTTGCCCTTGTTGAATTACGCGTCGTGGTACGATATCCGTGCAGAGCAAACGGCAACATCTCATGCCAGTCTTTGTAAGTGACTGTCATCTTTTGAATGATATTTTTGATATTTTTGTTCGCGGCTTCGACAACACCGTTCATCTTTGGCCGATAGGGAGATGAATTGTGATGTTGAATCTTGAACTGTTCTCATAGAGCGGTGATCATAGTTTTATTCAAATTTGTACCATTGTCTGTGATAATCCTGTCGGGGATACCATACCGGCATATGAGGTTCTGCTTGATGAAGCGGGCAACCACATTCTTTGTAACTGAGCGAAGGAAGCTGCTTCGACCCACTTTGTGAAGTAATCAATAGCCACTAGGATGAAGCGATGTCCATTGGATGTCGTAGGCTCGATCTCTCCAATCATGTCAATTCCCCACATTGTGAATGGCCAAGGAGCTGTTAGAACGTTGAGAGGAATAGGAGGAATATGTACCTTGTCAGCATAGACTTGGCATTTGTGACAAGTACGAGCGTATTGATGACAATCAGCTTCCATGGTAGACCAGTAGTAGCCTGCCCTTAGAATCTTCTTAGCCATCGTATGTCCGCTCAAGTGGGTGCCAAAGGTGCCACTATGTATTTCAGTCATGATCAACTCAGCTTCAGCTTTGTCCATACAACGAAGTAGAACACAATCATGGTTGCGCTTATATAAGATACCATTGCTCAGGAAGAACTTGGCAGCAAATCTCCTTAAGAACTTTTTGTCATTGACTGAAGCTCCTTCAGGGTATTCTCGAGTCTGGAGATACCTTTTGATTTCATGAAACCATGGTTGTTCCACAACTTCTTCGGTATTAATCTCATGACAGTGCGCAGGTTCGTCCATCCGCTCGATGGTGATTTGGGGAGCCTCATTATCCCAGTTGAGTTTAAACATGGAAGTCATTGTAGCTAGAGCATCAGCTAGCTGATTTTCTTCTCACGGAAAGTGCTCGAAGGCAATCTGCTCGAAATGAGGCAGCAATGTCAAGACATATTCTTTGTATGGGATAATATTAGGATGTTTAGTATCCCACTCTCCTTTGATTTGACTGATAACCAAAGTTGAGTCCCCAAATACGACCAAAGATTTGATTCCCAAGTCAATAGCAGCCTTGAGACCAAAGTTGCAAGCTTCATATCTGGCCATGTTGTTGGTACAGCTGAAGCAGAGTCTAGCAGTGAAAGGCATATGGAAACCTTTAGGAGAAATAAGTATCGCACCGATACCGTTGTCAAGTGCATTTGAAGCACCATCAAAGTACAGGGTCCATCAGAATCCATTTTCAGGTCCGTCATACGGTCCGTTACCTTCAATATTGTCCAAAGTCATGATGTCCTCGTCAGGGAAGTCGAATCTCATAGATTGGTAATCTTCGACGGCTTGATGAGCTAGATGGTCAGCTAGTACACTCCCCTTTATAACTTTTTGGGTTGTGTACTGAATATCATATTCAGTCAGGATCATCTGCCATCTAGCGATTCTTCCGGATAAAGCAGGCTTCTCGAAGATATACTTGATCGGATCCATCTTGGAAATCAGCAAAGTGGCATGTGTCAACATATATTGTCTTAGCCGGCGAGCAGCCCATACCAAAGCGCAGCAAGTTTTCTCGAGCAGTGAGTAGCGAGTCTCACAGTCGGTAAACTTTTTTCTAAGGTAATAAATGGCATGCTCTTTTCGGCCAGACTCGTCATGTTGGCCCAGTACGCACCCCATTGAGTTATCCAAAACAGTCAGATACATGATTAAAGGCCTTCCTTCAACGGGTGGCAACAAGATAGGAGGTTCCAGCAAATACTCCTTGATCTTATCAAAAGCAACTTGACAATCATTGTTCTATTCAACCACCTGATCTTTCTTCAACAGCTTGAAGATTGGCTCATAGGTAGATGTTAGGTGAGAGATGAACCTCGCAATATAGTTTAAGCGTCCCAAGAATCCTCTAACCTCCTTTTCAGTACGGGGGGTAGGCATTTCTTGTATAGCTTTGACTTTAGCAGGATCAACTTCAATGCCTTTGTTACTGACGATAAATCCCAAAAGTTTACCGGACCTGACTCCGAAAGTGCACTTGCTAGGATTCAGTCTGAGCTTATATTCCTTCAATCTAACAAACAGCTTTTGCAAATGGTTGAGGTGTTCTTCTTCTGTCTGTGAATGGGCTATCATGTCGTCTACGTAGACTTCAATCTCATGATGTATCATGTCATGAAACAAAGCTACCATGGCTCGCTGATAGGTTGCCCCAGCATTCTTCAGTCTGAATGGCATCACTTTGTAACAGAAGGTACCCCACTACGTAACAAAAGTAGTCTTCTCCATGTCTTCAGGGGCCATTTTGATCTGGTTGTATCCCGAGAATCCATCCATGAAGGAAAATACCTTGTGTTGAGCTGTGTTGTCAACCAAGATGTCAATGTGTAGCAGTGGAAAATCATCTTTAGGGCTAGCCCTGTTTAGGTCTCTGTAGTCCACACACATTCTGACTTTGCCGTCCTTTTTAGGCACGGGCACAATGTTAGCAACCCATTATGGATAGGAAGTAACAGCCAGAAAGCCAGCATTGAACTGCTTCATCACCTCAGCTTTGATCTTTTCAGACATGTCGGGCCTCATTCGACGGACTTTTTGTTTGATTGGTAGACAGTCTTCTCTTGTAGGGAGACGGTGAACCACAATATCTGTATCCAATCCCGGCATGTCTTCATACGACCAGGCAAAGATCTCAACATACTCATTTAACAGCTGAACCAGACGCTCCTTGACACTTGGTTCCAGATTGGCACCCACTTTTACCTCTTTTTTGTCTTCCTCTGTTCCCAAATTGATGGTCTCTAGCAACTCTTCATGGGGCAGAATAGCCCTTTCCTCTGGTTGCAAAAGTCTGGCTAACTCTCCAGGCACTTCACAGTCTTCATCATCTTCGTACTCGACATGATAGATCAGATCTTCAGAGTCACTAAAGGCCAAAGCAGAATAGTCACCCATGGAATCTGGAATGGATGGGTACCTGCATTTGTGAGTGTGGGTGTGTGTAAGGGATAGCCATCCTTAAACAAAACAAAATGTAAAAGGAAAGAAAATGAATACAACAGTTTATAGATGAAAACGTCCAATGATTCATTAAATATGGCATATGATAATGAAGAAATCAAGCCCTTACAAACGGACCTATATGCTCCGGGTAAGGCATAAGGCGAAGAGAGTGTACAAATTGTTTAATTATTACAGACCAAAATAGGAAATTGTTCAAAGATAAATTACTGATTGATGAAAGTGATGGGAACGAAGTCTTTCGCTTCCTAGTTGCTTAATCCTCCTTCAACGGTTGGAAAGATCCAATCTTCAAAGCTGTCTTCTTCATCATCATCTTCTAAGGCATTAATTCCATGGTGAGTGATTTTTAAAGGTGGTCCTCCAGCCCGAGAGCGACGCACAGCGTTCTGGCCAGCAACGATGAAACCCAATCCGAACTTGTCCGTCTTGTGAGGAAAATCAGGCAGTTGCCCCCACACCGTACTCCTTCCTTCTTTGATTACAGCCTCCGCATCCTTAAGGGATGCCATCCGGGACACCGTCTTGGTAATGATAGGCCCATCAGTTATTGTCTTCACGATTGCGACTTCAGGAGACACCTCTTCAAAGTGCTGGAAAGGCGTTTCTATGAACTTGCCATCCAACTCCACATAGCGGAAGGAGTTAAGGTGACTTATCATATACTCTTCCTCCCCATGGACCGTTATGATCTTACCCTGAACTGGATACTTTAGCATTTGATGTAAAGAGGAGGTGACTGCCCCAACATAGTGGATCCATGGCCTTCCCAAAAAACATGAATATGAAGGACGGATGTCCATCACATAAAAAGTAGAGTTGAAGGTCTCGGTACCCACCTTGATTGGGATGTCCACCTCTCTGTGAACCATCCGCTTAGAACCGTCGAAGGCTCTAACAATAATGTTACTGGGTTTAAAAGTCAAACCTTCGCAGTCTAGCCTGTCCAACGCCTTTTTTGGTAGAACATTCAAAGATGAACCGGTATCAACCAGGACATGGGCAAGTGTAGTCCCTCGGCACTCTACCGAGACGTGTAGTGCATAGTTGTGCTTCCTTCCCTTAGGGGTCAAATCAGCATCAGAAAAACCAAGACCGCTATCAGCTGTAAGGCTAGCCACGCACTCTTGAAACTGGTTAGCAGAAGTTTCTTGAGGCACGTGTGCCGTCTTTAGAAATTTGATCAAGGCCTTAGCATGAGCCTCAGAGCAGAGTAGGAGAGCCAACATGGAGATTTTGGAAGGGATTTGCCCTAGCTGCTCCACGACATCGTAGTCGCTCTTCTTGATTATCTTTAAGATTTCTTCCATCTCTTTCTGGGTGGTCTTGGGGATTACCACAGTCTGAGCCTTGGTCCTGACAGGCGCTTATAGTATCCCCTTACCCTTATCGGTAGTATCAATAGTGGGTCTAGCTTCGGGAGCATCCAATTCTTCAATTACCGAGCTTTGCACAGATGGCTTGACAAGCACATAAGCTTTCGAGGGTCCGAAGACTGCTCGTGAAGGAGCAATCTCCGGAGAGAAGATCCTTCTGCTACGAGTTATCTTGCTTGTTCCCGCAATATTCCCTATATCAGGGGTTTCATCATCGGAATTCTCTTGGACTGATTCTATCTGTTTGACACCATGGTAGAAGATTTCTCCTCCGTAATTCAATGGTATCGTCTTGTTAGATTTATACGGGACAGGCCCCGGCATGGTGATTTTTAGCGGCACAAAAGGATCAGGCGTAATCTTGACAGGCCTTTTGCACGTCTTGGGAAGATTGTCGGAGATGGTTATTATGGCAATGTCATTGGTTAAAGTAACAAAGGCAGTAGGAGTAACATGAGTGATAGTATCAACAGGAGTCTTTTGAAAGAGAATCTCTTGGGTATCCATCAGGCGTTGGATGCCTGATTTCAACAGTGGGCAGTCAGTTTGCATGTTTGAACAAAAGTAACAGTCTTTTCCACAGCCTGGGAATATCCCTACTTTCATCAAATTCACTTTAATCACTGGTAACAGAGTCAAAAGGTCATCAACGGTGGTAACATGAAGATCTTCCACAATTGCATGGACATTATGGCCATGTTTGGGCATTGGAGCGGATATCACGTTGGGCTTTTAAGGAGCATCAAACTCTACCTCCTTGGTGTCTATCAGATCTTGGATCTTGTTTTTAATAGCCCAACAGTTGTTGGTATCATGCCCTACATTGTCCGAATGGTATGCACATTTTGCATTGGAATGATAATAAGGAGAAGAGGTATTGGGGTTTTTTGGCGCTTCTTTCAAGTTGGTAAGATTCAACTTTAACAAATGAGGGAGGACTTGAGCTGGTGTCATATTAATTCGGGTGAATTGTCGTTGTGGCCTTTCTACCCTTTGCTGGTTAGCTCTAGGTTGACTGCTTCGAGGTTGATCAACTGAGGAGTTTTGAATCATCACAGCCCCCACCGTTGGTCGGCGCTCCGTTCTTCCTTGATTTTTCTGGGAATAAACAGCAGAAGCTTCTTTCTTGGCTGGGAAGGTCTTCTTAACAGCAGTGGAAGCGGAAGCATCCTTCTGAATTTTACCACTTTTAATGCCAGCCTCGACCCTTTCACCGGTCAGAATTAATTCGGTGAATCCTGCAGATGAACTCCCGATTAAATGATTGAAGAATGGGCCAGATAGGGTCCCTAAAAACATGTCAACTAGCTCTCTATCCGACAAAGGTGGCTGCACCCTTCCAGCCAGATCATGCCACTTTTGGGCATACTCTTTAAATCCCTCATTAGAAGCCATACCCATACTCTAGTTGAGTATGAGTAGGCGCTAAATCCGCATTGTATTGGTATTGTCGGTAGAAAGCAGCAGTTAAATCTTCTCAGTTATGAACATCAGATCTCTCAAGTTGATAGAACCAGTCTAATTGCGTGCCTGACAAACTATCTTGAAAAAAGTGGACCCAAAGATCATTATCAGAGGAGTGAGGCTGGATCTTTCTGACGTAGGATCTCATATGCATCTTTGGATAGGACAAACCGTCATACTTAGCAAATGTAGGTACTTTGAACTTGGGAGGAATGACGATCCCAGCAACCACCCCTAGTTCTTCGAAATCTAAACCAGGTACCCTTTGCAACTCCATGGCTGCCAACCGATCCTCAAGATTTTTATACTTATCATCCGCCGAGGGATATTGCTGTTCAGAGTAATCTTCATCCTCTTCCTCTTCTTCTTCTTCAACTTCAGATTTAGAAGGCAACGCATCTCCTTTTCCTTTACCAACCCCTTCATCAGACGTCGAGGGGAACTCGAGAACCTTTCTAGCCTGGTTTTCAAACCTTCTTCCCATAGTGGCCATACCGGTCCTTTTCTTATTTTTCTCTTTATCTTTCTCTTTCTCCAACAGTGCTTTAAGATCCTCTTGACCCTTTGCTAAGGTCATGAGGAGTTGCTGAAATTGTAAATTCTGTGCTTGCAGATCCCTAACCGTCTGCTCCAAATCCATCTTGCTGAAATAAACAACAGAAAGATAAGGAAACCTGGTGTGAAGACCTGTTTATGCATATGATGAATGACGTGTTATTCATGTAATGCATTCAAGGATTCAGAACATTCAAATTTGTTGCAAACAAAACGAACACACGTCATATTAATAAGAAGAAATTTGTTAGTACATAAATGCCCCATGGGAAAAATATTACAAAATTCTTAATGTAAAAAGACATTGCGCATCCTCTTTGGTGCGATGTAAGTGTTGAGAGTTTCCTCTTTGTGAAGTCGGCGGGTAAGCTCCAAAACCTTCTTCTCACTGGCATAGAAGCTGGCTTCAAAAGTATTTCGTTCTTCTTTGAGTTGTATCCAACTCTTTTGTAATTCTTCCAATGATGTTGGCATGTCTGGATGTAGGAGGGTGTATGGAACCTCTCCTTCCATAACAGGCTCTTTGATCACAGGGAGAATGTGAGGGTAAGGCATCATAAGACTCTGGGCGCGGGTTCGTACCCACTTGAGATAAGGCTCAAGGGGGATGGAATTCTTGTGCCCCAGTGTCTTACTATCCACTTTGTTGGGCATCCTCCAAGCTCTGATAAACCTTTGTCAAAGTCCTTGAGCGTCATTGTCGAAGTCAAAAACTAGGTCAGGGATCAGCATATCATGAGGGCCATCCCTCCGGGCATACCCAAATTGCCTTAGAGCTAAACAGGGGTTGTAGGTAATGCCTCCCCTAATGCCAAGTAGTGGGACATTAGGGAATTCCCCACAATGATCAATGATGATGATATTTTCTCTGGACCGAGAACACCAATGAACATCAGAATGTGTGAGGGTCATCAACCGTTGTGACCACCTTAAACCCTGCTCATTCTTCAAAACTGATTGGGGAAGGTGAGAAATAAACCACCTTGCTAGAAGAGTAGTACAACACATGAGAACACCTATTTTCCTCATTGTTCGTGTGTAAGATGCGTGTAGGATGTCCCCAAGCAATGTAGGCACAGGATTCCGAGATATGAAATTTTTGACAGCATTCACATCTATAAGTTGATCAGGGTTTGGGAACAAGACCAACCCATAGATGAGAAGTGCTACAATCTCTTCAAAAGCTTGTAGATCTAGATAATTCCAGCATTCTTGTGCCTTCTTAAACAGAAACTTTGCCAAGAAACCCTTGACACCACTTTTGGTTTCCCAATGTCCTTTGATATCAGATGGTTGCAAGTGTAATGCTTGAGCAACATCTTCAGGCTTTGGTTCTTTTTTCGTACCGTTGTAGGGTAGTTGATGAAGAATAGGAATCCTCAGGAGTTGAGAAAATTCCTCCAAAGTAGGTACTAGTTGGTAATCATGGAATGTGAAACAGTGGTGTAGGGGGTCAAAGAACTGGAAGAGAACTTTCACCATATCTTCTTTAATGTTGGAGTCGACCAAGCTGAGAAGTCTACCATGTATTTCACTGAAAGGAGAATTCTCTGGTATCTTGGAAGTAATCTCCTTGAGTTGAGGAGGGATTCTCACAAGGTTGACTTGTATTGTTTTCCTGCGAAGAGATTCCATGACCTACAAAACAAGAACAAAGATGAAGATCCAAACCCTTGAAATGGTTAGTGGATGCATATGATGCTTTATGATGTTCATGATGTATGCACAAGCACATGTACAAGCAAATCACACAAGATCCTAGTTTCAGGCTTGCATAAGGTTTCATAGGTAAGTACCCTCTTGAAGTTAGTTGGCTTAACCTGTCCTATAAATAGTAATCGGGTTCTAAGGAGCTCAATATCATTGGATTATTTTTTGTGTTCATTGTTTTGGTTTAGCCACTTAACTGGCGACCAAAATATTCTAAGAAAACAACCCTTAATGAGTGTAGTATCGAGTATCTACCAACTTCGGACTGCACCAAAGCCGGTCATCTCACTACCCCTAAAAAAAGGCCAAGATGGTCAAGTAAGGTCCTAAGAGTTCATTAGTGCTTCATGACATCACTCAGCGGCCCTGTATTCTCTTTGATTGACTCAAAGGCTACTGGTACTCACAAATATGTCGCACTAATTTAGCTATTGCTTCAACCATGTCGGTATACCCCACACAGTTTCCACAACGTATTGCTATTTACCTATGAATGTTTCCCAACAATCTGGGTGGAGGATTCAAACCCAAACAAGAGAACCAAATGTAAAGAAATCAAAGCAAACAAGATAATCATGCAAAGGTGATCTAAACCCTAAGGTTACTCCACTTTTAGGATAATTCCCCAGCAGAGTCGACAGTTCTGTGATACGGTGGGAGAACTGACTTGAGGTTTTGCGTTTGTGCTCGCAAATGTTTCGGTTTAGCAAGAGTCACCACCGACTTTTTATTTTATCCTAAGGAAAGGTCAAAAAGCACCGGAAAGACCTTTGAGATGTTTTCTTGGGTTCGGGGAGTAGATTATGAAAAGGGAAAGTGCAAGCACCCTTTTCATCCATGGTTATCCATGGGCTCTTAGTTACTTGTTTAGATCACTTGCTTTTGCTTTTCAATTGTTTGAAATGGTGCTTTGTGTGTGGTTTTGAAAGATGTTTTAAAAAGAGGCCATCGTTGTGGCAACCTTTGTAATGATTCTTGTTTGAATGTATACAAAGATGTTTTTGTCTTTTGAAAAGATTTCAATGTTTGAAAGTTTGTTTTGGGAAAATGTTTTGAAATTGCGTTGTGAAGTGTGTTTGAAAATAGCAAGGATGTTTTGCAAGCTTTTTTTATCAAGTAACTAGGAGCTATCTACCCTATTTTACTCAAAGATCTTTCTTATGTTTTTAACCCTTTTAATAGTGTTGTTTCACCATTGTATTTGGTGAACAACCTTGTGTTAGAATGTTAAACGGGACAGGTGTGGGTCATCGTATAGACCATGATAGCAATTGTGTCAAGTATCTTTGGCAATTTTCTTGAGGGACTTGATCATTTTTGTTTAGGCAACCAAGATAGCATCATCGAGGGACTATAATCTTTTATTTTGTTTTTGTTTTGCCAAAGTACCCAACATGCATACCATGGCCTATTTTTGAAGGCAACAAGTGGATTGTAACCCTAGGGGTGCAAGTGTGCATTGTGTTTGATTTTCATGCATTTTTGTCTTTGATTAGGTCAAGCTATTTGTTAATTTGGATTTTTGCATACAAACCCTAATTCTCTAATCATGGCATAATTGAAAGCGTAAAGTGCGAGAATTTAAAGTTCTAAGCTATTACAACATGATTATGGGGATGGGGGTACAATTTTGAATGGGGGGGTATTTGACAAGAAATATAAACCCTAATTTACTATTACATCCAAATTGAATCACAATGCATCAATATTCAAATGTACAATATTTAACTAAACAAAATAAATAAATATCAAATAAATATGAATTATGCAAAAAGGTTTTTGTTTACCTATGTATGTAAAAGTATTTTTAATGTAAAAAAATATAAAAAAAATAAATAAATAAAGATTAATTTTAATTATTTAAGGGATGAAACCCTAATTTCTTTAAGAAAATAAATACTATATATTATTTATATACAAAAAAATATATTAATATATGTAAAAATGAAGTATACTTAAAAAAGGGTATTTTTTAGTATAAATAATAATAAAAATAAAAATGTAATATTTTTGTATTTTTATTCTAAGTATTCTAAATATGTATAATATAAAATAAAATATGTACAAAAATAAATTATATTTTTAATAATACTTTCAGTGTGAATAAAAATAAGAAATAAAAATAAAAGTATAAATTGTAAATATTTTTCAAGTTTTAAATAAATTATAAAAGTATTCAAAATGTTTTTATGTTAGAAAAATTAAAATAAAATGCCAAATAAATGTAAAAAATTATGAAAATATTTTTTAAGCATTTTTTATATTTGGAAATAAATAAAAAAAATCAGAAAAGAAAATAAAAATGCAAAAATGTAAAAATATAGGAAATTGGGCCAGGGGGTGTAAAATTGAAAATGGGGGTGTTAGAAGCAAGCAGGCCAAGCTCAGCCCACCACTTCATCTTATTCCTCTAGACTTTTGAAAAAAATGTGCGCCTGTTGTACAAACTTGGACATCTTGTATACGTGATCTATTGCAAAAACTCACAACATCAAACTTGTAGAGAATTTCAAGACGATTCCAACCATATAAAAAACTAATCTTAACTCTCAAAGACCAGAGAGAATTTCTCTGGCCCCAAAATCTGACCTAGTTTTTTCAGCATGTTCATGGATGAAATTCTCCTAGCACACTTAATATAAATGAAAACTGAGCATATGTACAGCTTCATGGCATTGAATACTATATTTTTTATTCACAAACCTAAGGCTAAATGTTCCTAAATAGAGAGATAGAAAGTGAAGAAAAACTTGTTTCAGTTGGATTCGTGTAGGGCAATGCAGTGCTTCTCAACAAGTTTTGAGGTGTCTGGTAGCTTGCCTGAACTTCACTTGATCTTTTCCAATAGCTAGCTTGCCTTGAATGTCCCTAAATCAGCCTCTAGAACTCAACCTGCACAAGCTTGAAATGAAAATGGTGAACAGTGTAAATGGAGTTACAATTGGAAATGGAGGTTTGGGATAGCTTGAGTGAGTTGAATGGAAGGTGTTTGAAGCAAAAAGGGGCAAAATGCACGAGCCAAATGAGCTATGGCACTCAAGTTGCAGCACCTGCCATGTTTTGCCAAAGAAGTGTGATTTCTGGCTATGAGGTGCTTAGGGGCTCAAACACTCGTGTTTCTTGCTCAAAGGGTTGTGTGAAATATGTTCAAACTGTTTGTGTAAGCTAACAATGGCTGGTTTTCAAGTTGTGAGGATTTTGACAAGTTGCTTGTTTTTTAAGTAAGAAATGAGAAGTTGTCAATACAGGCCTGTACAAGCCCTCAAATATGCTGCATACTTTGTTCTTGGCCCCCTCAATTTGTGGATTTGATTTGGCTTCTGACATATGGACCAATGCTCAAGGGAGAGTGGTTTGACATAAATCACACTTTTGCAAAAATGGAAATGTGCCTTTTACCATTTAGGGATTAGTTTTGTGTACAATGTCCAAATGGCCAAAACAAATGCTTAGACTGATGGATTTGCATTTAATTAAGGAGTGTGAAATATTTTAGAGGCATGCAAACTAGTACAAAGCATGCTGGTTTGAAAATTCCACTTGAGTGAACATGAATTTGCCATGGATACAAAGTGAGTTTTTGCCAACTTCAAGCGTTCGATTCTCCCTAACCACAAATGTGTTTGAGGAGTTCTTGGACAATTTGGAAAGCTTGCAACATGCTCTATAATCCATATTTGAAATTAAACTTGAGACTCCAAGTGGAACTATGTGAAAAATGGCCAAGAAGATAGGTCAAAATCCTGCCTAAACTAGGGCAAAATTTCTCTAAGTTAAAAGTTTTAGGGACCCTTGTTCCAAAAATCATAACTTGATATCCAAGCTTCTTTTGAGAAAACTTTGTGAATAAAAGTTGTAGAATTTGTGGAGGACTACAACTTTCATGTTGTAAGTTTTGTTTTAATCCATTTGCATCATGGTGAAATTGTGGGGCAAAGTTAGGAAAAAATAAGAAAATTTCATAACTTAGAAAAATTCTAAGTTATGAAATTTTTCAATTTCAAACCCTAATTTGCAATTTTTGGTTTCTTGATGAAAAAGTTTCATAATTTGACACATCTTGATGAAAAATGACCCTTGGAACTTGATTTTGAACAGAAAGTCAAAGTTTGACTTTTTAGTGTACAGTCAAATTTTGATCAATTGACTGAAAAATTCATCTGTCAATCCCATGCATTTGAGATATTTTGAACTTGTTGAATAGGTCAAGATTATTCCATTGAGTCTTTGAGTCCTTGGTTGAGCCTAATTTGCCATTGGCTAGGTCAAAAGTCAAAAATTGCCTTTGTACAGTTAAAACCCTAAAAATGACCATTTTGCCCTTTTGGTGATCTGATCAAATTTCTTGTGGAATTGTGGTCCAAACTTGATAAAATGGTTCATATGAGTTCATAATGTTGATGCGGGTCAAAATTCATGAGGTTTGACTGTAAATTGGCCACAGTTGACTTTTTCCCCCAATACAATTGATTTTTAGGTCAACTGTCCAATTGACTGGGCAAAAATTTTATTAAAGGCTTGAAACTTGGTACGGACAAACTTATGAGTCCAACATGAAGTATGAAAGTCACTTTAGGCATTGTAAGTCAAAAAATCCCTGTGCAAACTCAAACCCTAATTTAGTTCATCAGTGCAAGGAGATGTCTTGAGCAGAGCAAACCCTAACTTGATCTTGAGTTCCAAGAGCCTTGTGATGAGAAATGTTGATAAAATGAGAGGGCAAATTTTGGGGTACAACACTTATTATATCTCTTGTAGAAGGTTTAAAATTCTATATGGCCAGTAGACTTGTTAGACTTCAGGACTTTATGCTTAGATATGAGGGAATTATATGTCCTATAATACAAAAAAGGTTAGGGAAGTAAAAAAAAAAAGAAGCTGATAATTGGAGTCCAATTTGGTCTAGACTTGGATCAATTTATCTCTTATGTGTCAAATGGAACTTGGAGTCCAATTTGTTCTAGACTTGGATTAATTTATCTTTTATGTGTCTAATGGAACTGCTCAATATGTCATAAATTTGAAAGATAATACATATGTTTGTAGGAGATGGGATTTGTCTGGGATACATTGTGTACATGTTATTTGTTGCATATGGTTAACAACAACAATCCAGAAGATTTTGTTTTACACTGATACATGTATGAGTTGTAATTGTGTTCTTTAACAGTGTTTAAATAGTAGAAATGTTGATAAAAAATTAATTTGCAAGAAAACTCTCTTTGTGGACTGTTAAAACACCATCATTTTGTTGAATATTGGACCAATCATTACCAAGATCTAAATGGTTTCCAGTTCAGCATCTTTGTCATGAGAGCTCCGGGAGACCATGATGATATCAAAAGGGGGAAACAAGATTGTTAATTTGTTTTATTCGCTTGCTCTGTTATATGTTCTATTTTTTTATGACAATTTTTATTATTGTGGTTATGTTATGATAATTGTTATAGTTGTCGTTGTGATAATTGTTTGTTTGTTTATGTAGTCACACAAGAAAAGAAAAAGGTTAAACCTTACCTAGATGAGCTAAAAAATTAGTTTAATATGAATAGTTAAAGTAGATAAGAGACTTTTTTTTTTTGTAAAATGTATTCTGTTAAATAAAAATTTATTAGCTTATACTTGACTCCTTCCTTTCACACTAACCTTACAATATTAAATAATTTGATTATTTCATGTGATTTTTTTATTTTTATTAATGATATTAATTTTTTTTAATTATATAAATAACCTGTTTATTTAAATAAAAAATACCAATAATTATATTGGAATGTATTTGTAAAAAAAATTGTCCTAATATTTATATCTTTCATGTTTTGTTATATACACAACAAATTGACCAAAGAGCACTTAGATGAGATGGTAAGAGTGTCATATAGTTTAACCAGAAGTCTTGAGTTGATTCAGTCTTGAGCATGCAATAGTGTTAAATCTCTTGAGAAACAATTTTGTTGTCTATTGTGGTCATCCCAAACTCGAGGCATTAGTCTATCCAACATGATTCACGCGTTAATCTATCTATCATGATTTAGAAACTATATTAGTGAATTATTAGGTTCAATGCAAACATAGTTGATATATCGTTCATAAAATGATATATTCTACTGGCTAAACTATCCACAAATTTTGAATAGCATTGCCATTAGACAGACGAGGATCATTATATTCATCTTGCATGGCCATTTTCAAATTATGTTCATTTAATACATTGGTTAAAGTAGGCCTTAAAATCTCAACAAGTCGTAAAAGCATTAATGAGGTCTTTAGATGGAGTTTGAACTGTATGTGGGAGGTTTTACGAAGATGGATGATGTGATGAGAGACGTCTAGTCAATGGCCGATAGGGCGTCGGGTGCGGCAGTGATTTGATGGTCGTAAGTGGTAGAGGATGAAGGTCATCAAGGGCGTCAAACGACACCGCCAGGGCCGCACAACAATAATCGAGACTCGGGATCGGTGGTGCACGGTGGAGCTCTAGCGGGAGGCTTAGCCAAGGGCGATGGTTGGTCGATGGTCGACTCATCCGGTGGTTCGGTTTGGTTTGCAGCGGCTGGGCTAGGTGGAGGTTTGGGTCAGTTTGCAAGGGCTCAGTCAGGTCGGTCTGTTGAGGTTTGAGTTTTTCTGTATCTTGTACGGTTTTATCGGTTTGCTTATTTTTGGCTTCTTTATTTCGGTCTGTGGATCCGTTCATTAATGGGTTTGGCTTTAGGTTTGTTATAAATTTGTTTAATTTCAACAATTATAAATATGTATTACTTGCATTCTTGTTATCAGAATTTTCAAAACTTTTTAGAGCTAAAGACACAAAGAAAGGTTTAGAATCCTAGTGGTAGTCTTAGAGAGACAAGAGTAGATTCCTAAGTGTTTGTTCTTAGAATTTTGAATTTGGTAAATCCTTAGAGATATCTAAGAGGGATTAGGAAACACTTCTAAACACTTTAGACTAGTATGGTTCATCTATAGAGAGAGTTGGAGAAATTAGGAAACACTTTGGTAGAATGTAGGGATTTTTCTTGGGAACTTGAGTGACTATTTTCTTGTAAATCATTTGTAATCTTTTGAAAAAACTCTTGAAATTATAGTGAATCAGAGAGTTGTTTTCTCCCCTAGTGTAGATTGTTTGATCGAACTTGATAAATAAGTTATTGTGTTTATTGTCTTTAGTTTATCTTCTTTTGTCAAGTTAAAATAATGTATAATTGCATATAGAGTTATTTTTCCTAAAGGCCGTTTATTTTATTTGCCATTGTTGTTTGTCCCAACACATCAAATTTTTTAGTGTGATTGAATCTTTCAATTTTGAACCAGGATCGATGAGATTGGTAGGTAAAGGAAAGAGGGAATTTGGTGCAAAGATATGGAGATTGAAGAATGTATGAGGCTTAAAAATTCCTTCTTGTGCTCAGGTGATCATTTGATTCGAATGAGGTGGAATAGGTGGTGAAGTTGTTTGGTCCATGGATGTAAGATTTTCATTAATGGATTGATTTGAGATAATGGAAGGTGTAGGTGTTGGTGAAGAGGTTGATGGTGATGATGGTTCTTTATGGGACTCATGCAGTGTGTTTTGGGCCGCTGGAATTTGATTTTTGTTGAGGGATGGGAATGACTATTTAGATCTCAAGAGTAGGTGTTGTTTGGGCTAGTTCGTGTGTGTGATGAGTAGGTGATGTTAGAGTCTCTTGTGTAGTAACAGTTTGGTGAAATGATGGAAGAAAAGTTGTTATTTCGTCATCTAAAAGACTATAGTTAGACATTGTAGGAGCATTTAAATTAGAAAATAGAAAAGTATTTTCATCAAAATTGACATGTCTAAAAATAAATATTTTTTACTCGATAACTCATAACACTTGTAACCCATATTATTTGATGGATATCCCAAGAATATACATGTTATTGATCAAGCTTGTAATTTATTTCTAGAAGTGAATGGGAGGATAAGATAACAAAGACACCCAAAAAATTTAAGATGACAATATGATGAACTTTTTTTTAGAGATTTTTAATGGGTCTTTGTAGAGAAATCTTTTTATTTGAAATTTTTTTCACCACTTTAGATAACTCGATGAAGTATTGAAAGGAGATATTTGATTAACCAAACTATAATATGTAATTGGATAAAAGACCAAGATGATAAGTTTTATTAGGTCTTATTGAATTGGGAAAATATTCCCTCCGGTGTAGATTTAACTGGAGTTGGAGCAGTGTTGATCTCTACCCTTCAATTTCTATCTTCTTAAACTATTTATATTTTTTATATTTTATTGGACGATCGTGATTTCACTGAATAGTAAAGTGAATGGAGAGAATCCACTTTTGTAAATGCATAGTTATATAACAATAGATATCTATTTAGGTGAAGGACTGAAAAGAGTTCCCAATTTCTAAGCTACTAGACTAAACACGATGCTTAAGACATGAAAATAATAATAATAATAATCATTTTAAGACTTCTTTTTGATAAAGGTCTTTCACACCGCCACTTTGTTAAAAGAGGAAACTCTCACTTAATTGACTTTTCTACATCACCATCATGAAAGTAGACACCATGTAGTTTAAAGTAGGGGTGGAAAAATGGGCTCGGCCCGTTGGGCATGCCCGTTTTGCCTACATTTTAGTGTGGGTCCGGCTAAGGGTTTAGGCACTCACCCTCAAATTTTTCTGCCCCGTCCCATTTTCTACGCGGGCTTTTGCGGGCACGTACATTTTCATAAATTTTGTGTTTTTAGGATTAAAAGATGCAATGCTTGTGGGCTTTCCCTGCCCGCCCTCACTTTTTATGGGGCGGAGCTAAGTTTTGGGCCCGCGTCTTTAACTAAGACCGCCCGGTCCACCCTATTTTTTTGCGGGGAGGGCATGCCCGTTTGTCACCCCTAGTCTAAAGTACACTTTTAAGACCAAAAGAACATTTTGGTTACAAGAATTGATGTTTGATCTTTAAAATTTTTTATCCGTAATAATAGAAAAAATAGTAAGATTTGGTATATCATTGTGAGAAACTACTATCTCAAAGGTTTATTATAATTAGTATTCTAGTTACAAATAAAACTAACAAACATTTTTAATCATCCATCTAATAAATATATTAATTAAATTGGCACTCAACCAAAGTGTTGAGCCAAAGTTAGTATGAAGAACAATGCTCTTTAATTTGGTTTATCGTTTGTTACATACACGTGTAGAAAGGTTCTAAATATATTCTATCTAATCTACTTAATTGTCATTTATTCAAAGATAAATCAGGAAGATATCATCTGATGTATTGTTCATAGAGTATCTTGGCACAATATCTAATGAAGCGTCCTCTGGATGCGTGTCATGAAGACTTCACTTTGTTGTCTGCTGATACATGATTTCAATGTTATCATCTAGACTTAGATTAATCAAGTAATCATCATCTTTATCTAGTTAACACATAGCTTAAATTCAATGATGTGATCCTCTATTCGAAAATCAAGTTGTCATCCTCTGTAAAGTTAATTCATCTAGTAATCATCAGTAAAGATTCTACAAGTTTATTCTCTGAAGAATAGATTTCATGATTCCCCTCTCAACTTTAAAATTTCAAATTTGAAAAGCGATAAAGCAACGGTACATAAGGTACAACATAGTGCTTGACAATATCTGATGTGATTACAAGATGTTGAAAGTATCCTACTATCATATTACAAATATTACAAAAACTCTTTATCAAAATACCAGAACAAGCAATAATCAACTAAAAAAAAAGCTATATAAAGTTTCAAATTCTCAATGTTTTATTCATAACATTATACCTCACTAAACAATAATTTTGCATATTTGAATAAAATATTGATAATTCAATTGAAAAAAGAAAATAATCGTCAAAGGAAAAATATATAGAGAAAATGCTCTAGTTAGGAGTGTTCAAAACCAAACTGACCCAATAAAAAACCGCTAACCAAACCAAAATCGTAAAAAAAATCGTATTTGGTTCGAATGTGTTTGGGTCATTTTTAACAAAACTGCACAATTCTGTTCGATTTGCGATTTTTGTTTTACAAACCAAATCAAACCGAACTAAACCACATTATGTTACAACTCAAACTTTACTTAACTCACATAAGACCCAAAGCCAGACCTATTATGCCTTAATTTTACTATTACAAATGGTTTTTTCTTCCTCACACTTAAGGTTTCAAAAACTCCTACTTCTTTGGCTCAGAGGGGTTGACGAGAGATTATCTTCCTTATAACTCCAGTGTTTAGGGATTGAAACAATGCCTGTACCTCATCAGCAGGGTCTGTTCAAAAGCATACTGTAAAGATCGTGGTATCGTTTTCGTCATCCTCCCTCAAGAGGCTTAGAATTAATGAGAGTTGATCATCAGAAAAAAATATGAAAATAATTTGCGTATAGTGAATACGAATATATTGATTCAAAAATAGACATAAGTGATGCATTAATGGAATAACAATGTTTTAACATGAATAAATGTTTAAACAAAAGAAAATTGCAACTTGAACATTCGAATGAACAACAGTCTCAATCCTAGCCATGCTTTGGCAAGGGAGCAGTGATTATGTTCGGAGTCTCAGGCATTTCAAACTGAATCTCCCCGGCGTTGATCATGTCTTGAATCTTATTCTTGAGAGGCCAGCAGTTGTCCGTAGTATGCCCCGGGCTATCAGAATGATATGCGCACCTATCATTGGGATGATAGTTGGGAGCAGAAGTGTTCGGATTCCGAAGAGGAGCCCTTAAGGTGATCAGCCCTGCCTTCAACAGTTGTTGCAGCGCTTGATCCAGCGACATGTTGATTTTGGTGTACTGCCTTTTAGGCTTGTCTGGTCTACTCTGATCAGCCCGTTGTTCTGGGCGAGGTCGCTGTTGGACCTGTGAAGTAATAGCAGCTTGGAGAGGCCCAGACCTTTGACTTCTTGGAAGTTGATTAATGACTGGGTCCCTGACTTGGGCTGGTTGTTTCATGTCTTGATGAAGCTGACTGATCATGGCCCTTAGCTCTCCTTGCTCCTGAGCTAAACCTTGAATGAGGGCCCTTTGCCCCAGCATCTGGGTTTTCAATGTGTCTACCTCAGCTTGTAGACGTTTCAGCTGTTCGTCCTTGTCGTCTTCAAGACTCTTTCTGACCAGATTCCCCTTGAGGAGTGTCCTCAACTCTTCCTGCCCCTTGTATAGGCTTAGGAAGATCTCCTTGAACGGAGTCTCTTGAGCGTGAAGGTCCTGGTTATCTTGTTGTGAAGCCATTGCTGAAATAAACAGCGAGAAAGGTAAGTGACCTGCAACAAGGATACCTGTTATGCAATGATGAGTATGACATGCATGTAATGTTTTTAAGGACCTCGCGGGGTAAACAAGAAAATTTGTTAGAGTTGTAAACTGGTAACTTGACTGAAGGAACTTCATGTTATTGAGAGTCCTTCTTCAAGAGTCAAGGCTCACCATATCGAGTGGGTCATAGCCCCTGACAACCTTGGCTAGGGCAACTTTCTTCAAGTGTCAAAGCTCACCATATCCAGTGGGTCATAGCCTCTGACAACCTTGGCTAGAGGAAAATAAATCCTCTTTGCCCCTTGCTAGATGTTTGATTTATCATGACCTACATCACAAGCCCTTGAGATCCTTGAAATGGGTTAAGGTATATGCAATGGTATGATGTTATGTTATGCATGGGGTAATGTAGGTAACCCTGTTATGAGTCCTAATTAAGGACTACAAACCAAAACCTGCAAGAAACCTAAGTAAAACCTGTCATGAGTCCTAATTAAGGACTAAATAAAACCTGCAAAACACTCAGTAAACCCTGTTATGAGTCCCAGTTAAGGACTATAAACAAAACCTGCAAGTAGTTCATGTGTCAGATAACAAGCATACAAGTAGGCAAGTACGAAGGCACACAAGTCACACAAGGCAAGCCCCTAAAGTTTAGGCCAGCATGAGGTCTAGGTACTACCCTCTTTCGGTTTGTTGGTTCATACCTGTCCTAATCAAAAGTAACCGGGTTCTTAGAGGATCCCAATATCATTGACTACCCTCAATCGGTCATAACTCCAGCATCGCAATCTTTTCTTGCGGCCAGAACCATCACGAGAGTTTAGCCTCAATGGGCGTAGCATACTGCTACTGTTCTAAAGGCCAAGTTGTGTCAATTAAGGTTCTAAGGTTGTTGGTGTTTAATGACTCCTTAGAAGACCCATATTCTCCTCGTTGCGACACAAGGGATATCGGTACAGACTAAGGTGCCACACTAACGTAGCCACTGCTTCACCTGTGTCGGTCTACGCCGGACAGGTCCCTCACAGCTTATGCTACCTAAACAGGGTATCCCCAGATCCGGGTTAGGATCTATGTATCTCCGATGCAACCCACAATAGTAAAGCAAGCAAATCAATACAAGTGAAAACACAGTTATGACCTAGCCCTAAGGTACACCTCACTTTAAGTAGTGTCCCCAGCAGAGTCGCCAGTTCTGTGATCGGTGGATCTGGAACTGACTGTTTAACGCTGGTTCGCGAAATGTCGCGGAAGCAAGAGTCGCCACCGTCTTTTATTTTCTCCAACATGGACAGGACAAAAGCACAGAAAAATTCCTTAAAGAGATTGCTCTCGGTTCGGGAGGTAGATTATAGAAAGGGAAGGTGTTAGCACCCTTTCTATCCATGGTTATCCATGGGCTCTTAGATACTTGCTCATTTATGTTTTCAAAAATGTTTGCTTGCTTTTCAATTGTGGGTTTAAAAAGTTTCTTTGAAAAATTTCAGTTCGACTCGTACGTCAGAGTGTTTGAAAAATTTGCTTTGAAAGCTTTTGAAAATGGGTTGGTGTGAAAAGATTTTTGTTTGTTTTTTGAAGAGAGCAAGTATCTGCGAGAACCTACCTACCCTAAGGAATTCGTCTGTGTAGATGTCCTTTAAAGTAGTGCCATCCCACCATTGAGAGGTAGGTAGCACCACCGTTGGAGGTATTCGGGTCAATTCGAGTTTGTAGGGACATGGTGATCACCAGAGCAATGGGAAGACACCTTAGAAGCTACCCTCATGCCAGGTTCCCGGATCATGAGGACTTACTAAGACATCCTCTACTCGACGATCACCTTTCGAAGGCAAGGCAACAGTGAGGCGTACCCTAGGGGTGGTGTGTGCGAATTGTGTGTCATTTTCATTCATATTTGTCTTGTCATGTTCATTGTGATCTACGCTTGATTTTATTTAAGTCCATACATTCTTTCATGCTTTTGATTAACAGTTAAGAAATATTTGCGGGAAAGTAAATCTAAGCTATTACAAATGGCGCGGGTCCACATCGCCAAAATTAAACCGGACCCGATTTGACAGAAAAATAAATAAAGCAAATAAAAGTGCGAAAAGTAAATGTTACAACGCTTTGGGAGAGATACATAATTATTTAAGCGAAATAAAAATAAATACGCGAAATTAAATAAAATTAAGAACATGGGCGTTGGACCCTTTTGCAAAAATTAAATAAATAATGGAATTAAAATTAAGAATTAAAAGAAAATGTTTTTTAGTATTTTTGTATTTTTTAAGATTTAATAGAAAAAATAATTAATTAAACTGACAATGGAATGCAAACCCTAATTCTAATGGCTTTTAAGTTTATTGTGAAAATATTAAATTAAAACCTAAATTAAACCTAATTTTTTTTTACATGTACAATTTAATTATAAAAATAAATAAATAAATAATATTATGGTAAAAAGAAAACAAAAAAAGGAATAAAAAGTTATTAAACCTAATTCTATATTTTTGGATTTTTAGTTATTAAAAAGAATTAAAATTAAAACCTATTTAATACTAAATTTATTTACATGCAATTATTTACAAGAAAATATGAAAATTAAATATTTTATTATGTTTTTATCTTTTTTCTGATTTTTATGAAGTTTTTATATTTTGTAGAAAAATAATTAATTAATTAAAGCAATAAAACAATAATTGAAAAAAAAATAAAATATAAAGCAAAATTGCAAACCAGGGGGGGTTCAGGCCCCAATTGTGAGGTCTTTTGTTAGCAACTCAGGCCCATTAAGAATGGCCTGGTGGACCTTTTTGAGTCACATGTAGTGCATTGACTAAGGCATAACGTGTTCGTTGAATCCACGCCTTTGATCTGGTTCTAACATGCACGTGGATGGATAGATGAGGAGGACGTATGGTAGTCCTTAAGATTGTGCCTGCATAGGAATTTGGATTGAAAAATATTATGAAGATTATACAGACCTGGGACTCGAACCCAGGTCTTAGACGTTGAAGCAATGAGCATTTGCCAGCTGAGCCACTGAAGCCATTTGATATATGATATACAAACAAATAATATAAAATAAAAACAAGATTAGTGCTGGAAAACGCGCGAATTTTTAAATCCGCCTATCACCGTCTGCCAACGCATCGTCGTCTCCACTGTCCCTGAAACAAAAATCATTGAGCAACAGTTTTAAACGCGTTGCCTTAGGCCGGTTTCCAAGAAATAACGATTAGGTCCTCATTGAATATAAATTAGGCGCGACAATTGATTCTTCTTCGTCTCTATACGCTGAATCTAATGGTCATGGTTTTGAGGCTTAATTTTTCCTCTTTGTAAAAGCCCTAAATTCAAGCTCTGAAAACCCTAAAGATCAGCAATGGTAAAATCGAATATACAGCACCAAAACGCAATTGGACCACATGGTTAGTTTCAAAACTTCACAAGGAACATGAATATACAATTAAAATGCAATGAGGATGCCTAGAAATCAAAATACGATCATGGATTTTTCTTGGTACAGTTTGAATTCGTTTTACCAATTCTTTGTATTTGAGTTGATGTTAGGGATTGGAATCGCTTCTGGGAACCTTGAGGAAGCTATTGGAAAAGGAATGGTGCTTTGAATCGACCTAGAACCTGCTTTTCAGTTTTGAACTTTATGGAGAATTTTTCAAGTTTGGTAGGGGAATTGCTGCGCAGTTTTCAGTCTCTGAGCATTAGGGTTATGTTTCTGATTATGTAGTGAAGGCATTAGGTTAACAAAATTGGCCAAAATCTTTTTCATTCATTGATTTCAATATTTGATTTTCCACCATTATTTTCATATCTTTTTTCACATGTTCTTGTGCAAATCATGATCCAATTAGTCCAAATCTTTCCCTATTTAGTTGTACACGAAATCTTGAGTATCAAACATGCATAAAAAGATTGGTTAGGTCATGTTAGATATTTTTCACATATTTATATAATTTAAATGAATTAATATGAATAATAATTCAAATAAATAAATAAAAAATGAGAAAATACTTCCCTTTGGGCCAAGTGGTCGTGCACATGCTTGGAATGATGAATCATGGAAGAAAATGGGCCCATTAGCAATTTTAGGTCATTTGGATCAAAGTTGACTTTTCAAAATATCCAAAAATTTCCCAACTTCTACAAGGCATAACTTGCTCAATTTTTAAGCTTTTCACATGTTCTTGGACATTTTGTAAAGGTCTTTGAGTCTTCTAACCAATGCCTTTGGTCCCATGTCATTTTGATTTACCAATCTCAAGTTATGGCCTTTGACTTAAAGTCCCTTTTTGTTGACTTTTGAAAATGACCTATAATGTTGAAATTGATAACTTTTTGTGAGAGCATTTCTTGGACTTGAAGTATGAATATGAGTTGTAGGAAATGTCTTTCTCTTCAAAATGAGCTTTGGATGGGATTTTTCTGATAATCCATGTGAAAGTTATGCCCTGGTCAATTTCAGTTGACTTTTTCAGCTGTCCAAATAAGGAAACTTTTGCATCTTGATGATTTTCTGAGCCAAATTTTGAGAATCATGATCAAGCATTGATCAAATGATGTTTGTGGCTTCAAAATGATATGTTGACCAAAAATTTGAACTTTTGACTGTCAAATGACCATTTTGCCCCTACAGTTGACTGTAGTGCAATTTAGGGTTTTGACTGTGCAATTTTGAGCTGAATGCCTTGAAACTTGATATGAGGATGCTTAAACTCCTTTGTAAGCATATGAGGCTTGATTGGGCCTTTGAAAACTTCCTTTTATTGATCAGACTCAAAACCCTAATCTTGACTGTATAGGAGACAGTTGGACTGTGCAACCCTTGGAGAATTTTGCAGCTTGGCTTGGCAATTTCTTGGAGAATATGGGAGGGCAAATTTTGGGGTGCAACAATAAGGTACAACATAGTGCTTGACAATATCTGGTGTGATTACAAGATGTTGAAAGTATCCTACTATCATATGATAAATATTACAAAAACTCTTTATCAAAATACCAGAACAAGCAATAGTCAACTAAAAAAAAGCTATATAAAGTTTCAAATTCTCAATGTTTTATTCATAACATTATACCTCACTAAACAATAATTTTGCATATTTGAATAAAATATTGATAATTCAATTGAAAAAAGAAAATAATGTCAAAGGAAAAATATATAGAGAAAATGCTCTAGTTAGGAGTGTTCAAAACCAAACTGACCCAATAGAAAACTGCTAACCAAACCAAAATCGTAAAAAAAATCGCATTTGGTTCGAATGTGTTTGGGTCATTTTTAACAAAACTGCACAATTCTGTTCGATTTGTGATTTTTATTTTACAAACCAAACCAAACCGAACTAAACCATATTATGTTACAACTCCAACTTTACTTAACTCACATACGACCCAAAGCCAGACCTATTATGCCTTAATCTTACTATTACAAATGGTTTTTTCTTCCTCACACTTAAGGTTTCAATTTAAGTCTTCTCAAATCTCTCTTAGCGGTATCATGTCTTCTTCTCATCTTATTTTCCATGTGTATCTTGTCTCTTCTTCTCTAGTCTCTCATCTCATATGTTCTTTCTTTTTCATCTTCTTATTTTTATTCAACTGTTCTCTCTTCCAATTATATTTTAATGCAATTCTTCTTCTCTAACTCTCCTTTCTTATGGTCTTTCTTTTTCATCTTCTCTAATCTTCCATCTCCTTTATTTTTTTTTATTTCATTATAATGTTTTTGATATTATTTTATGCTACTATTTTTTGTTTTTTATTTCACTTCTCTCTAATCTTATTTTTGTATACTAAATGTAAAGTTGTTGTTCAAATATGATGAATTTTGTTGTTATTTGATAAAGCACAAATAACTAAATACTAAACTATGTTGTCATCTATATGTGTATGTATGACTCAATAAATTTTTTGTTAAAAATCGAACCAACCAAACCAACTCAAATCGCATTAGTTTGGTTTGATTTTATTTCTAAAAGTCAATCAAACCAAACCGAACCACATTACTTTTTCTCTCGCGGTTCAGATAATTTTTGTACGTCAAAACCATCCAAACCGCACCGTGAACACTCTTAACTCTACTCAAATAAATAAAAAAGCAAGCAACTAGTGATTTTATTTTATAAACAAAAAAAATTGTTGAAATATTACTAACATATATATGTGCTTAAATTTGTTAACAATTCATCTTGAATGTAGAGTGTTGAAATGCAAACACTGATAATAATAAAACTGATAATGAAAGAGGTGCATGAAGTACAACACTATTATATCTGGCATGGATTGTGGAGTAGAGAAATATCTCTAAGTTAGTTCTTTAATGTATCTTCTCTTGTAATTGTTAAAATTATTTTTTTGATATTTGTTAAAAGTGTTTGATGTTAATTAGGAAAGCATGAATGTAACTTAATAATATTTAATTTTGTTAGAAATATTAAAATAAACAACAAGAACTACATTCATGTTTTTCTAACAATATTGAATTTTTTTTAACAAATATGTATTAAAGAAAATAATGTTAGCAATTACAAGAGGTTACATTAAGAAACCAACCTTGATCAAAACGATTTATTGCTCTTACCATTCATCCTAGATAATGGTTTTGTTGTTGTTGTTGTTGTTGATTTTACCTCCATGGAAAAACCAACCGAAGAGAAAAGTTGAAGATCGCACCTTGGTGAAAAAAATCAACCGAGGAGAAAAGTGACGAATTTTCCATTACACCCTTTGTTACTTCACCCACCAAACTGTTGAGAATCAAGTGTGAGAAAAAAGTCTCACATTAATTAGAAGAAAAAAAGATATATCACTTTATAAGTGAGAGAACCCACACACCTATTACCTTAAGGTTTTGGGTGAATATGTGGTGTATCTCTCATAAAAAGGGGTGTATTTTAAGTAAAGAATGTTTCCTCCTCGGAATTGTCCCTAACAGTAGTATCATGAGTCTTTGGTTTCGAGATAGGAACCGACTTACTTGTATCGAAACACTTTCCGCAGGTGATGGCTTACTTGTATCAAAACACATCCCGCAGGTGGTGGGTAGAAGGTGTTCCGTTGAAGAATATCAACGGTGGTACAAGTGTACGTGGAAGAGAGAGCTTCCACATGAGGGGGCACAGACTCACACTTGACGAGAAATATTGAGAATCAAGTGTGAGAAAAAAGTCTCGCATTGATTTAAAAAAAGGAAGATAGAACACTTTATAAGTGAGAGAACCCACACGTCTATCACTTTTAAGATTTTAAGTAAATATGTAATGTGTCTCTCACAAAAAAGTGTATCCCAAATAAATAATGTTTTCTCTTCGGAATTGCCCCTAACACAAACAGAAGTAAAAGGCCATGTTTCATCCGAGACAAAACTTTGGGGTTAGATTTTAATTACTATAACTACATACATATTAATGGTTCACAATTTCATAGTATCAATGAAAGCTATTTCGACCCTTCATTTTCCTTTCAGTGAATTTAAGTCTATTAGTGCATGCTTTGCTAAAAACAACTTGTATTTTGTTGATTTGGTTGTACTTCCTAATGTTGTTTATATATTACATAGCTCCAGCAACCAGAACACCTTTGCAGTAACATGAACCTTCTCGCTTCAAGAAACATTTAGATTTCAGTGCCTTGATTATGGGATTGTGTCGTCAAACACATGAATCAAATAATTTTTTATCTCAGAAATTGATCCAAGGACATTGGAACTAAGCCAATGATCCAGTTTGTTACCATAGAGATACAAGTTATTTGTTTAATCTTCATAATGAAAATTTAGCAGACAAATCAAGAAAGTATTTTGGTTGAAGTATAACTCAACATGCATAAAATTTTGTGACAAATCTATGTAATCACAAGTGTCGGTGTCAGTCTCAGACACCGGCAATGACACAAACACACTTTTCTTTGAGAGGTCTCGGTGCGCTAGAGAGGGATTCACATGTCCAAAGCAACTCAGGGAACTCAGCCCAAAGGTATAAGATAATAATTCTCTATCAAGCAAATTTCCAAAATTCATGTTACTCTTTTGGATGCTAACAATGGAGGTAATACTTTATAGAGCCTGCAATTCTAAACCAGTATGCTCACTGTTGTTAGCAGAAGAGGAGGACGAGGATTCACCACTTTTCTTTTCGCCAGTAGACTTCATTTCTTGAATCGGAGGAGCGTTTACGAGGGTCGTTTCCGAGGAAATACTTTCGGAGAGACGCCCCTTCATTTCCCTGTGCTCTTGACATAAGGCACACCAGTGCATGAAGCAGTGGACACAACAAGGGTCAGCAGGAGAATTCTGAAGTCATCAAAAGAGTAAGACAATTGTTAAGAAAGACGAGACTTTGGCTCTCCGCCATGGACCGCCATCGACAACACTTGACGTCAGCAATAATCATACGCAATATTTACGAGTACAAGTGAAGAAGAAATACAACACATACCTCTAAGTGATAATTCTTCTGCAATTTTTGCCGAACCTGACCGGTGTATATGCCACACATCCACCAAGTAAAAAACAAACCCTCCACAATGAGAAATGATGTCCCTGGGTCAATCATACCATTAAAGATTGCGGTTGCGGTTGCCAGAGCAATTCCACCCTCAATAAAAATGGCATGACAAACGCATGGTGGATTCCAAGTAGCGTCTTCATACAAGCTTTCGAAATTGCGGCCGAATAAAACACAGGGACAAAACAGTCCTGTCAAACCTGCAATTAAGGTCGAACGGTAACAAAAGCAAGCGATTTCTTGCTTAGTCATCACAGTAACGAATACTACTAATACAAGTTCAAATGACTATGTGATTCGAGCAAATTTTGACGGTTTGGTCATGCATTAACTTACAACTATCTCTATCTTCAAAGCATCCACAGATCCCAGTCATCCATGGCTCATCAGCAGGAGGTGCATAGCTTTCTGGTAGTGGCTGTCCACATTCCATGCACTTCGGAACCGCCAACTGCAAAGTATTACAGAAAATAAGCGACTACCCGTCTACTAACGAAAATCAAAACTGACCCATAAGGAGCACAATCACACATTTTTCAAAATTTTTAACATCTGTAGAGTGGATGCTAGATATGGGTTTCCCTTTTTCTCATTCATTGACATCCAAACAATAAAACCAACAAATTAAACCGTACAAATCAATGACTCATTGAACAGTAAACACTTATCTGAATCATCCGGCACATGTTATATGAGTATCATATATGGGTGTCGGATATCGATTCAAAAAGTGTCGAAGAAAAGAAAAAAGACCTTTTTTGGGACATTTGTTTGACTTTCCCGGCACTCATATGACTTGTATGATACGTGTCATACGAGTGCCATACAAGTGACGAACACCGATGCGCATGGTTTTAAATTGCGGTCCGCAACCGCAATTGCAGGTGCAGGAATATTGCTGATGCAGTAGTCTCTGCAACCGCATTGGACTGCAATTGTGGTGTGACTTAAAATCACAAGTTTGGCCGCATTAGGAACCGCATCAAACAACTTCGTCCATGTTTCTTCAAGTATCTTCCTCAAAACTGTAAACTTCTGAATCTCAAAAACTCAATTTACTTCTTACTTAATAAAAACTCTTAACATTATGTGTTTTTCAACGGTGTATTCCAAACATCTCCCAATCAAAATACACGTCGCAGCGGCCACAGTGCACACTGTAGCAACCGCATGAACACAATCACAACACCCGCAACTGCAATTTAAAACCATGTGTCGGGCACTGTGACACGCCTAATCCTAGAGGTGTCTGCTTTATAGAATGTAGTGTTATTACGCAACATAGTCCTAAATGACCAATTCCAAACACACAAACATAACCAAATCAAATATACAATGAATCATATGCAAACTATGCCCATCAATTCATGCTCCCACTTATTTCTGTAACCACAGCATTTAAAGCTTTTGCCTCTAAGTCAATTCAAACATACATCTGTTCCCACACATTGTTACACACAATGTAGCACACACCAACACTTCAAATTGAAGGCAAATCCGGTGTAAAAAACAAAGTGACACTGACACACGTGATTACATTCAGTTACTTCTATGTTTCAATTTATCATCTACTTGTTAGCATCAATGTCATGTCTTCTATGTTTCAATTTACCATTTACATGTGTTAGTGTCAGTGTCAGTATCATGTCTGATTTATTATCAACATGTCTGATTTATTATCAACATAGGTGTCAGTGTCATGTTTGGTGTCTGTCCATGTATGTGATACAAGTTACATTCAATCCAATCCAATGTAATTCACAAAACAAGACATAACATTGTAGAAATGAATAATAAAAATCATGAAAAGAAAATTGGAATTCAGACCTGAGGAACCTCAATAGGCTGATTAAGTTCACCAGGGTTGATATCTTCGTGAGGTGTCTGATCTTTAGTCAGCTTCACGTAATGGCTCCGTTCCTCCATCTGATCTAACACACACAAACCAAAAATTAAATCAACAATAAAATGAAAAATGAATCACACAAAATTTACTTTAGATCTAAATGAATACTAGATTACAGTGTTGTGATGGGTCACCTTTGATGACAGATTCTAATTGAAAATTAAGATCTGAAAATGATGTTTCAAAGTTGGGACATGGCGTACTAGGAACGGTACGAGAAAAACATCATTGAAATGGAAATATGAGCAAAGTTGGTCGGAAAGAAGAAAAATAAACTAAAATGTTTTTTTTTTGGAACAGGTAATAATTTTTTTTTGGTACAAAAACCATTAATAATTTAATATGTTATTTTTTTAAATTAGTCTGACCGATTGAATTTTTAAATCATAAAAGGACAGCTTTATACTAGTATTTTTATATGCTTTATGTTTTTCAGTATTTTTAAATAGGTAAAAGTGTTTTTTTTTTAAATGGTAATTATGATAGATTTTTTATTAATTATTTAAAAAAAATATATCAAATAACTAAAATTTTCCATTAATTTCTAAAATAACTATGTTTAAAAAAAATATCAATCTAATTAGGGATAGTGTACCATATTATAAATATAGAAGAGAGAGAGAGAGTCGTATGTATTTGTACAAGGTCGCAAATTAGATTGATATCTTTTATTATGTGTTGTATATATATATATATATATATATATATATATATATATATGAATATGTTTGGTAAGACTAAAAAAATAGCTTTTAATTTTTCAGCTCACATTAATAAGATATAAAACTAGCTGGATAACTGCTAGCTGATAGTTTATAATTGGTGACTGGTAGTTGATAAGTTAAAATGACTGTTTGATAAATTAGTTGTTTCATTAGACTATGTACAATTGTTTACATATTCAACACCCTTCTTTTTCACTTTTTATACTCGATATCATATTCTCTTTCTTCCATCTAATAATTCAACACTCATTAAATTTTGACTCACTACAATGATTTTATTTTTTAAAATTCAACACCCTACTCCACCACTTTTATTTCATATTTTTATTTTCTTTTATATTTTTGTTTTTATGATTTTATATTAATATCAATTATCGATTGAAATAAAATTAAAATATTTAAGAGTTAAATAATTTTTTTTATTTAATAATTTATTTAAAAAAATTTCTAACTTTATATTCTTAATTTATTTAAAAAAGTTTCTAACTTATAAGGATAGTCATTATTAAAACAAATAAAAGTGGATAAAACAAGAGTTTGTTAGAGGTTAAATAGAAAAAGTAGATTTCTTGTGTGTCTAAAACAAATGAATCAAATTTTTATTTATAGATAAAAAAATGATGAATTTTGGTGAAAATAAAAATAAATAAAAAATTGATTTATTATAAAATAATTGATTTCAAATAATTAAGGTGAATTAAAAATCTAAACAATCAAACTAACCAATAAAATTTTACAAAGTATTGATAAGTGCAAAAGTGTAGTTATTTTGTATATACTTTTTGTTGCACTTATCGACTCTTGGTTGTTAATATCAGTTGAATAACCTAACTTTGTATATAAATATGTTTAGTTTGTGTATAATGCGTTTTCATGTATAAAGTGTATCGTTTGATAGTTTTTCATTCATTTTATAGGTATCGATGCGTATTTAGAGCATGAGCAATAAAGTGTCGAAGACACAGCGTCAAATGCGCGATTTTGAACAACTCGTCAACGAATAAGGCTCAAAATCAAAGAATAAGAAATTATCAATTTGGTTTATATTTTGTCATTGTTAGAAGGAGCATTGAATAAGCTTTCCAACGCTTCGAACCGGGCGCAAATCAGAGTTACGGTTCAAAAGTTATGGCCGAAACAATGCAGGATCTTGTGCTGATTTTTCAACTTGCTGTCATCTTTTGCCAGGCGAAAATTTTGGTCGTCGGGTGACGCTAGGCGAGCTGTAGCGTGGGAAAAATGTTGTTTTGGGTCTCTGGGCGACGCTTTTTGATCGTCGGGCGATCCTGGACAGTCAGAAATGCGTATTTAGGGCCAAAAACACTTTTTTTTTTAGTATGGTTTTGGGTATTTTTGATCCCAACTCCATCAACCTTCATTTTTGGATAGGATTAGCTTAGAAAACAACATTGAAGCTTGCATACGGATGATCCGGGGTGGATTGCTCATCAATCGGCGCTGACAAACCGGGAGATTTGTGGTTCATTTCAATTCCTCTTTGTATATTCTTTATGTGTTGAGTTTGTACATGTATTTACTCTGAACTTATCTATATTTGTCGCCCATGGCGTTATATTAAACTTGCTTTATAAATCTTTGTCGATTGTTGTCCTGGATTTTTGCTCTGTGCTAGGGATTTTAGTTCTTATAGACATATACTGCTTAGATTCTTATCTAAGATGATTATCTGTTAGTTTCTGAACTCTAGAGATGGATTTAGAGGTGACATATACTTGGGTATCAGAGATTAATGCCTCTGTGTGGTTGTGTTGTACTGAGAGATTGTCAATGTGATTACATAGTTGTCTTCTGTGTTATTGAGGAGGTAGAGAGATTATTTCCTTAGTGATATAGTCGGTCTCTCAATTTGGTTTAGAAATGACTTAGGTTGTGAGTGATATGTAGTGACATTGATGAGTATTATTAGGTTAAATGTAACTGGTCAATAGATTTAAGTCTGTGATGAGTAGATTATTTGCAGGCTTGATAAGTTCTTCCTTAGTTTTTACTTTTGTTTATATTTATTTTCTGTTGATAACATTTTCTTTACAAACCATTTATCCCTAAACTCATTAACGAGAGATTTTTTGAACGGCAATTCAATAACCAATCTCTGTGGACACGATAAATTCTCGGATTAATACTTCCAAAACTTTTGTTGCTTGCCACTACACCATTTCCAGCAAAATGGCAGTGTTGTCGGGGATTGGTTCTATTGTTTTTGCATTGCGATAATTCTTTTGTTTTTAAGTTTTGTAATTAATGTATATGTTGTATAGAAATTGTACATTAACTTGTATATGATATTTATGCATATATGTATTTTCATGTATTGTTGTGAATTGTCTCATTTTCGTAACGTTTGTTGTGTGATTTTTAGGACACTTTTTTTAGGTTTGCACGGTGTGACAATACCATGGGATGATGAGAGGAGGTTACTAGCTCGTAAAATAAAGGCGTCGAGCTTACAACGTAAAACAAGCATGTTTGTTTGTATTTGTTTATGCTGTGGTGATTTGTGCTTTAACAAGTTGAAACAAGGAAATATTATGAATTTCAAATCTTCACTTTTCAACTTGTTAATTCATTTTCACCCGGTTTCATATTGTTATTTGTATTTGTTTTGTTATGTCAATTTGTGTTTTTCGAAAGCTTGTCATGTTTAGTTTGAGGAGTTTTCTTCATTGTATATATTATAAATTTTGTACATTGAAATTTTATAGGAGTATTATTTTTCTAATTCTTTTGTTGTTGTTTTCACTCATGTTTTGGTCAGATAACTCGTAGAATATTGAGGTGATTTGTCAAGTTTGATTGTTTCGACTTGCGAATGTGTGGTAATGATTTTGTTAAAGTTTTGTACATGTTCGAGGTATGTGTTTATCGCTTCCTATACTTTAGCATATTCATGATACTTAGACTTTTACAATGTTTATGCCATTCATTCTTTTGTATACTTGTTCATTTGTGAATCACTTTAATTCCTATCCTTTTTGTGAGGTAGCTTTCCATTGTTCACATATGCTGGAGACCACAATTATTATTTTAACTGAATTTTATTATGCTTAATCTTTTATTTGTGTTGATTGTATGAAAGCTTGAACATGATCAAGGCTTTTTTTTGTTTCATTTTGAGCATAACTACCTTGGTAAAATAAGTCAATTCACCTTGTGAGTGTATGATCATTAGTAACCCTTTTGATCTTTTTGCCGATATCCATGTTGTATTTGCTAAATGTTTATCTATGAGTGTTTGGTTTCTCTTTTTGCATGGATGTTGATTCGTTATTTTCTTGAACCCTCAACTCTTGTTTTGATTTGAATTTTTACCTTGCCTTAGAAAGTATGGAGTATTCACATAATGATACAGTTGAATTCAAGTTGGGGAGAAAAATAATTGTGTATTTATTGGTTGATTGCTACGAGGTTGAATAGAAAAAGAAAAGAAAGAGAGAAAAATGTGAAAAAGAAGTGATATAAAAAGAAAGGAAAAAAATAGAAAATCTTTGAAAAATAAAAATAGAAAATATTTGAAAAAGAAAAATAAAAAAGAGTATGGAATAATATTGTGTTAATAAGTGATGTGTGTTGGTGTGAAACTTGTGATGAAGAAGAAGTTTGATTGAAATTCTATTGTTTGAAACTTTGTGAAAGTAATTACTCCATTAGGTTTAGGTAAGTTTTTGTTTCGATTAGCTTTAGGACTTATCACTTATTTGTTAATCAAACCACATTACAACCTTGAAAAGCCCTTGTGATTCTTGCTTTTATATTTTCAATGTAAATTTTTGGATGAATGCATAATTTAGTCTATTGTTTGCAAGATTATTGGATAAGTGAAAATACCTCATTTTTGTGTGTTTTTCATCTACCGGTGATTGTGTTTGCTATATGTGATTCATTTGTGAACTATTATTGTTTTAGAATATTTGGCATAATTTTTATATTTGGCATTTGTTTCATGTTTATGTTATATTCGTTGTTTAGTGGTAAGTGTTTACTTTGTGTGTATTGTTTTTCATTTGAACCATTGCATTTGTTTTATGTTTTCAAAACCTGTTGATTCGTGATTATTTGATTTATCGTTATATTTTCTTAAGGTTATTAGAATTTGTTTGAGGACAAACAATGATTCAAGTTGGGAAGAGTTTGATAAGTGCAAAAGTGTAGTTATTTTGTATATACTTTTTGTTGCACTTATCGACTCTTGGTTGTTAATATCAGATGAATTACCTAACTTTGTATATAAATATATTTAGTTTGTGTATAATGCATTTTCATGTATAAAGTGTATCGTTTGATAGTTTTCCATTCATTTTATAGGTATTGATGCGTATTTGGAGCATGAGCAATAAAGTATCGAAGACACTGCTTCAAACGCGCGATTTTGAGCAACTCGTCAATGAATAAGGCTCAAAATCAAAGAATAAGAAATCATCAATTTGGTTTATATTTTGTCATTGTTAGAAGGAGTATTGAATAAGCTTTTCAATGCTTCAAACCGGACGTAAATCAGAGTTACGGTTCAAAAGTTATGACCGAAATAATGTAGAATGATGTGCTGATTTTTCAACTTGCTGTCATCTTTCGCCGGGCGAAAACTTTGGTTGTCGGCCGACGCTAGGCGAGCTGTAGCATGGGAAAACGGTGTTTTGGGTCTTCGGGCGACGCTTTTTGGTCGTCGGGCGATCTTGGACAGTCAGAAATGCGTATTTAGGGCCAAAACACATTTTTTTTGGTATGGTTTTGGTTATTTTTTATCCCAACTCCATCAACCTTCATTTTTGGATATGATTAACTTAGAAAAAAACATTTAAGCTTGCATACGGATGATCCGGGATGGATTGCTCATTAATCGGCGCTGACAACTCGGGAGATTTGTGGTTCATTTCTATTCCTCTTTGTGTATTCTTCATGTGTTGAGTTTGTACATGTATTTACTCTGAACTTATGTATATTTGTCGCCCATTGCGTTATATTAAACTTGCTTTATAAATCTTTGTCGATTGTTGTCCTAGATTTTTGCTGTGTGCTAGGGTTTTAAGTTGTTATAGACAGATACTGCATAGATTCTTATCTAGGATGATTATCTGTTAGTTTCTGAACTCTAGAGATAGATTTAGAGGTGACATCTACTTGGGTATTAGAGCTTAATGTCTCTGCGTGGTTGTGTTGTACTGAGAGATTGTCAGTGTGATTACATAGTTGTCTTCTGTGTTATTGAGGAGGTAGAGAGATTATTTCCTTGGTGATATAGTCGGTCTCTCAATTTGGTTTAGAAATGACTTAGGTTGTGAGTGATATGTAGTGACATTGATGAGTATTATTAGGTTAAATGTAACTGGTCAATAGATTTAAGTCTGTGATGAGTAGATTATTAGCAGGCTTGATAAGTTCTTCCTTAGTTTTTACTTTTGTTTATATTTATTTTCTGTTGATAACATTTTCTTTACAAACCATTTATCCCTAAACTCATTAACGAGAGATTTTTTGAACAGCAATTCAATAACCAATCTTTGTGGACACGATAAATTCTCGGATTAATATTTCCAAAACTTTTGTTGCTTGCCACTACACCATTTCCAGCAAAATGGCAGTGTTGTCGGGGATTGGTTCTATTGTTTTTGCATTGCGATAATTCTTTTGTTTTTAAGTTTTGTAATTAATGTATATGTTGTATAGAAATTGTACATTAACTTGTATATGATATTTATGCATATATGTGTTTTCATGTATTGTTGTGAATTGTCTCATTTTCGTAACGTTTGTTGTGTGATTTTTAGGACACTTTTTTTAGGTTTGCACGGTGTGACAATACCATGGGATGATGAGAGGAGGTTACTAGCTCGTAAAATAAAGGCGTCGAGCTTACAACGTAAAACAAGCATGTTTGTTTGTATTTGTTTATGCTGTGGTGATTTGTGCTTTAACAAGTTGAAACAAGGAAATATTATGAATTTCAAATCTTCACTTTTCAACTTGTTAATTCATTTTCACCCGGTTTCATATTGTTATTTGTATTTGTTTTGTTATGTCAATTTGTGTTTTTCGAAAGCTTGTCATGTTTAGTTTGAGGAGTTTTCTTCATTGTATATATTATAAATTTTGTACATTGAAATTTTATAGGAGTATTATTTTTCTAATTCTTTTGTTGTTGTTTTCACTCATGTTTTGGTCAGATAACTCGTAGAATATTGAGGTGATTTGTCAAGTTTGATTGTTTCGACTTGCGAATGTGTGGTAATGATTTTGTTAAAGTTTTGTACATGTTCGAGGTATGTGTTTATCGCTTCCTATACTTTAGCATATTCATGATACTTAGACTTTTACAATGTTTATGCCATTCATTCTTTTGTATACTTGTTCATTTGTGAATCACTTTAATTCCTATCCTTTTTGTGAGGTAGCTTTCCATTGTTCACATATGCTGGAGACCACAATTATTATTTCAACTGAATTTTATTATGCTTAATCTTTTATTTGTGTTGATTGTAAGAAAGCTTGAACATGATCAAGGCTTTTTTTTTGTTTCATTTTGAGCATAACTACCTTGGTAAAATAAGTCAATTCACCTTGTGAGTGTATGATCATTAGTAACCCTTTTGATCTTTTTGCCGATATCCATGTTGTATTTGCTAAATGTTTATCTATGAGTGTTTGGTTTCTCTTTTTGCATGGATGTTGATTCGTTATTTTCTTGAACCCTCGACTCTTGTTTTGATTTGAATTTTTACCTTGCCTTAGAAAGTATGGAGTATTCACATAATGATACGGTTGAATTCAAGTTGGGGAGAAAAATAATTGTGTATTTATTGGTTGATTGCTACGAGGTTGAATAGAAAAAGAAAAGAAAGAGAAAAAAATGTGAAAAAGAAGTGATAGAAAAAGAAAGGAAAAAAATAGAAAATCTTTGAAAAATAAAAATAGAAAATATTTGAAAAAGAAAAATAAAAAATAGTATGGAATAATATTGTGTTAATAAGTGATGTGTGTTGGTGTGAAACTTGTGATGAAGAAGAAGTTTGATTGAAATTCTATTGTTTGAAACTTTGTGGAAGTAATTACTCCATTAGGTTTAGGTAAGTTTTTGTTTCGATTAGCTTTAGGACTTATCACTTATTTGTTAATCAAACCACATTACAACCTTGAAAAGCCCTTGTGATTCTTGCTTTTATATTTTCAATGTAAATTTTTGGATGAATGCATAATTTAGTCTATTGTTTGCAAGATTATTGGATAAGTGAAAATACCTTATTTTTGTGTGTTTTTCATCTACCGGTGATTGTGTTTGCTATATGTGATTCATTTGTGAACTATTATTGTTTTAGAATATTTGGCATGATTTTTATATTTGGCATTTGTTTCATGTTTATGTTATATTCGTTGTTTAGTGGTAAGTGTTTACTTTGTGTGTATTGTTTTTCATTTGAACCATTGCATTTGTTTTCTGTTTTCAAAACCTGTTGATTCGTGATTATTTGATTTATCATTATATTTTCTTAAGGTTATTAGAATTTGTTTGAGGACAAACAATGATTCAAGTTGGGAAGAGTTTGATAAGTGCAAAAGTGTAGTTATTTTGTATATACTTTTTGTTGCACTTATCGACTCTTGGTTGTTAATATCAGATGAATTACCTAACTTTGTATATAAATATGTTTAGTTTGTGTATAATGCATTTTCATGTATAAAGTGTATCGTTTGATAGTTTTCCATTCATTTTATAGATATTGATGCGTATTTGGAGCATGAGCAATAAAGTATCGAAGACACTGCTTCAAACGCGCGATTTTGAGCAACTCGTCAACGAATAAGGCTCAAAATCAAAGAATAAGAAATCATCAATTTGGTTTATATTTTGTCATTGTTAGAAGGAGTATTGAATAAGCTTTTCAATGCTTCAAACCAGGCGTAAATCGGAGTTACGGTTTAAAAGTTATGACCGAAATAATGCAGAATGATGTGCTGATTTTTCAACTTGCTGTCATCTTTCGCCGGGCGAAAACTTTGGTTGTCGGCCGACGCTAGGCGAGCTGTAGCGTGGGAAAATGCTGTTTTGGGTCACCGGGCGACGCTTTTTGGTCGTCGGGCGATCTTGGACAGTCAGAAATGCATATTTAGGGCCAAAACACATTTTTTTTGGTATGGTTTTGGTTATTTTTTATCCCAACTCCATCAACCTTCATTTTTGAATATGATTAACTTAGAAAAAAACATTTAAGCTTTCATACGGATGATCCGGGATGGATTGCTCATTAATCGGCGCTGACAAACCGGGAGATTTGTGGTTCATTTCTATTCCTCTTTGTGTATTCTTCATGTGTTGAGTTTGTACATGTATTTACTCTGAACTTATGTATATTTGTCGCCCATTGCGTTATATTAAACTTGCTTTATAAATCTTTGTCGATTGTTGTCTTGGATTTTTGCTCTGTGCTAGGGTTTTAAGTTGTTATAGACAGATACTGCATAGATTCTTATCTAGGATGATTATCTGTTAGTTTCTGAACTCTAGAGATAGATTTAGAGGTGACATCTACTTGGGTATTATAGCATAATGTCTCTGCGTGGTTGTGTTGTACTGAGAGATTGTCAGTGTGATTACATAGTTGTCTTCTATGTTGTTGAAGAGGTAGAGAGATCATTTTCTTGGTGATACAGTCGGTCTCTCAATTTGGGTTAGAAATGACTTAGGCTGTGAGTGATATGTAGTGACATTGATGAGTATTGTTAGGTTGAATGTAACCGATCGATAGATTTAAGTCTGTGATGAGTAGATTATTTGCAGGCTTGATAAGTTCTTCCTTAGTTTTTACTTTTGTTTATATTTATTTTTTGTTGATAATATTTTCTTTAAAAAACCATTTATCTCCAAACTCATTAACGAGAGATTTTTTGAACAATGATTCAATAACCAATCTCTGTGGACATGATAAATTTCTGGATTAACTAACAAATGTTCAAACACAAAATTTCAATCAAACTTCTTCATAATCTAAAATTTATAAATCAATCACAATAATTATTAACACTACATCATTCCATACTCTTTTTGTTTTTCTTATTCAAAACTTTTTCATTTTTTTCTTTCTTTTTCTTTCTCTTTTTTATTTTTTTTTCTCTTATTCACAACCGCATAGAAATCACAACATAAGTGAGCAAACAATTGCTTTCCCCAACTTGAAATTAACCAACATTGATGTGAATACTCCCTACTTTCTAAGGAAAGTTAAAAAATTCAAACCAAAAACAATAGTTGAGGATTCAAGAAAACAAAGAATCAACATCCATCAAAAAGAAAAATGAAACATTCATAGACAAGCATTAAATTCAAAAACAACATGGACATTGACAAAAAAAACTCAAAGGGGGTAACAAAAGTTCACACACTCACAAGGTGAATTGACTATTCGGCTAGATAGTTATGCTTAAAGTAAAACAAAATACCTTGATCATTTTCATGCTTTCATAAAATCAACACAAACAAAATATTAAACATAATGAAATCCAGTTAAAACAAGAATTGTGGCCTCCAGCATATATGAACAATGGAAAGCTTCCTCACATTTGGAGGTAAAAAGGTACTAAAGTGATTCAAGTCATGAGCAAGTAATGCAAAAAGAATGAATGATATAGTAATTATACAAATGAAAAGTTTTATAAACATGTTATGCTATATAAAGCTATAAATAAATACATGGCGCGTACTAACTTTGAAAACTATTATTACCATACATCTGCAAGTTGAATCAATCAAAATTGGAAAATCACCTTAAAATTATTCAAGTTACCGGATCAAAATTGGAGTTCAAACAACAACAAAAAATATTAGAAAAATAATACTAATGTTATTTACTAATCTAAGGCCTTTGTGAAAGTGGGAAAAAGGACGACCGAGTGAAATAAAAAGAGTTCACTGGCGCATCATAGTAGAGCGTGCTAAGGAGCTCTACCGTGCTAAGCGCGCTACACCAGAACCAGAAAAACAAGACAACAACAACAGTTCCAATGCAAGCCTCCACTTATCACTTACACATCTCATTTACACAACTAAATAAAATTACACACATACACATTTCCTCAAGCTAATAAAATCAAGCTTTTGGAAAAACACAATTAACACAACAAAACAACCGTATGAAAGTGAATAAACAAGTTGAAAAGTGAGGATTTGAGAATTTTAAAACAGACCCAATTTTAACTTGTTTAAACAACAATCAACACACTACCTAAACTAACACAAAGAAAAATAATAAAAACATGTTTTTTTTACGTCGTAATCTCGACGCCTGTTATTTACAAACCAGCATGTTGCTTCTTTACACGGTTAGCGCTCACCAACAGTGAAACCTAACCAAACACCTTAGCAAACATGAAGAGAAACAACCATATACAAGTATCATAAACATGTAACAATTTACAAGTTTAGTAAACATATACAAATATCCATATACACAAGGTTCTATATACACAATATTTATAATATAGACATTATGTGTAAAATTCAAAAATAAAGAAACTATCGCAATGCGATCCAATAAAAACATCAATCCCCGACAACGATGCCATTTTACTGAAGCAGTTTAGTGGCAAGCAAAAGTAAGCAAGTATTTAGTTTTATCAAATCGTCTCCATAGAGATTAGGGATACTGAATTTCTGTTCGACAAGTCTCTTGTTAATGAGTTTGGGTTCGAATGAGTTTAAAGTAAATTCGATAATTAAAACCTATGAATAGAAAAATAATTCATTCATTGAAGAAGAGACTTATCAAGCATGCATATAATTCACTCCTCACAAACTTAAACATATCGATCAGTTATACTCAACCTACAATACTCATCAATGTCATCACGTATCAAACACAACACCCATTGTATCATCTCAGAGGCGATCTCTCAACCAACCTTAACAACACAGAAGTCAACCGTGTTACTCGCGTCGATGATCTCTCAGCACGACACAACTAACACAGAGACATTAATCACATACACCCAATTGAATAATATCTCTAAATCTATCTCTAGAATCTAGACATTATTAGATAATCACCCTAGATAAGAATTCGAGCAGTATATGTCTATAACAACCCAAATCTCAAGTACAGAGCAAAATTCCAGGATAATAATCGACAAAGATTTATAAAAAAAAGCTTTATACAACACCATTGGCGATAAATATACATGAGTTCAAAGTAAATACATATACAAAACCCAACAAATGAAGAATACACAAAGAAGAAGAGAAATGAACCACAAATCTCCCGGTTTATCAGCATCGATCGATGAGAAATTCACCTCGAATCATCTATATGCAAGCTCCATTATTTTTTTCTAAGTTAATCTACCAAAGAATGAGAGTGATGAATTTTGGGAACAAAAACCCAAAAACCATCCCTAACAAATGAAATGATAATGAAATATAAACAAAACTGGTTCAGGCATGCTCGCCCGACGAGCCCAATGCGCCACCTGGCGAGAGACCTTAAGTTACTCACACAAACTGTGGCACGCATGCAGAAAGGTGTGTCGTACCCCAAATTTGCCCTATCTCTTTTACTTTTTATCTGGCTTTGGACTTTGCATTACATTTGCATCATTTTTATTACTCAGTCATTTGCATATCCCGCATCTCATGGAATCATGCGCTTTGGTTCGAGGTATTAGGGTTATGCCCTCTTTATGTCTAATTTTGTTTTGAGGTTTTCTTATTAGGTAAAAGGGAAATGCATCTGGTTCTCGTTTATTGGATCGTGGAACGAATTTTTGTCATCACTTTACAAGGTGGGCTATTGCTCAACTGTATCAGAGCCTGGATTAGGGTTTATTTCCCTATGTTTGTTGGTCAAAAGGCTAGTGTTTTCGGGTTTTGGTTTTCTGTAAAGATGTTTCTTTCGCCTACCTCGAGGACGGCTCAAAGCTCAGTGCATTAGGTCAAGAAGTTCACCTCCTCGCATTTCAAGTTTCTTCTTAAAGTCTCTAAGCCATTTAGTCGAGAATTTGAAGTTTGAACTGACAAATGTGGAGTTTGAGCACTTCAGGAAATAAGGTTAAAGGGTCATGATAATCAAGATATGTATGGTTGCTTCAGTTACAAGTTACTTGTGGTTTAGACACCAAAGTTACAGTTCTCGTTGAGAGTGCACATTTGTTTTAGATATGATATGAAGATTGGGAATTGAAAGGCAAGGCGCATGGTTTACTTGAGGTGCAAGTTATGGAGATTATGTATGATTTCTTGAAATTTAAGTTACAAAATTAAGATGTGCATTCGAATTATTCAAGAGAGAATTTCAGAGTTCAAAGTTTATTCGAGAGTCATTTGATTTCTACAACAAAGTTCGTCATTGATAAATTCGGTCAAATTCGTGCTCATTACATTTTTTGTGACAATTTACAAGGCATGTTACTGTGTGAAATACAAATTACATTTGTTTGTTTACAAAAAAAAAATAAAGAAATAAATGTTTGTTTCTTCAAGCCTCTTTGCTCCATCTTCAAGCTACTCGTCCTCACTCCTCGCCATGGCCTCTTCATCTTTCAACCTCGCTCGCCTTTCAACCCTTGTGCTCATGAAACAAGATTAAGAAAACAAAAAAAAAAGTTAGCAAAAAATCAACACATGAAAAAATTTCAAGCACAAATTAATTGTCAAGAGGATTCTTTGTACCTCATCATTAGGATTTGCACTTGGAATCAGAAATTGGAAAAAGCTTTTTGTGATCGGTGGATCTGGAACTGACTGTTTAACGCTGGTTTGCGAAATGTCGCGGTAAGCAAGAGTCGCCACCGTCTTTTATTTTCTCCAATTGGAAAGGACAAAAGCACAGAAGAATTCCTTAAAGAGATTGCTCTCGGTTCAGGAGGTAGATTATAGAAAGGGAAGGTGTTAGCACCCTTTCTATCCATGGTTATCCATGGGCTCTTAGATACTTGCTCACTTGTGTTTTCAAAAATGGTTTGTTTGCTTTTCAACTGTGGGTTTTAAAAAGTTTCTTTGAAAATTTCAGTTCGACTCTTGTATCGGTCCTCAAGAGTGTTTGAAAAATTGCTTTCGAAAGCTTTTTGAAAAGGTGTCGGTGTGAAAAGTATTTTTGATTTGTTTTGAAATTAGAGCAAGTATCTACGAGAACCTACCTACCCTAAGGAATTCGTCTGTGTAAATGTCCTTTAAAGTAGTGCCATCCCACCATTGAGAGGTAGGTAGCACCACCGTTGGAGGTGTTCGGGTCAATTCGGATGTTCGGGACATGGTGATCACCAGAGCAATGGGAAGACACCTTAGAAGCTACCCTCGTGCCAGGTTCCCGGATCATGAGGACTTACTAAGACATCCTCTACTCGACGATCACCTTTCGAGGCAAGGCAACAGTGAGGCGTACCCTAGAGGTGGTGTGTGATTTGTGTGTCATGTTCGTTTATTTTTGTCTTGTTCATGTTAAAGTGATCTATGCGTTTGTTTTTATTTTAGGTCATTCATTCTTGCATGCATTTATTTAACAGTTAAAAAATTGCGAGAAATAAAGGTTCTAAACTATTACAAAGGCGCGGGTCCACATCGCCAAATTAAACCAGGACCCGATTTGACATAAAATAAAGAAGTAAAGTAAAGTGCGAGAAATATAAATTTACACGGCTTTGGGAGAGTTACATAAATATTTAAAAGAAGGAAATAAATAAAAATGCGCGAATTGAATTAAAATTGAAAACGAGGGCGTTGGACCCTTTTTAATGAAATTAAATTAAATGATTAAACTAATGAAATTAAAGAGAAAAAAGAAATTATTATTTTTTTTTGAGTTTTTGGTATTTATGTTTTTTATGTATTTTTATGAAAAAGATTAAATGAAATTAAAATATTAATCCTAATTCTATTTTTTTTTTATTTATTAAGAAAAACATGTTAAAATTAAACCTAAAATTAATCTAATTATTTACATGCAATTTTGATTTATAAAAATAAATAATTAATTATTAGTGAAATTTATTTACAAAAAATATTAATTAAATAAATATATTTTGATTTTTATGACTTTTCTGTTTTTTACTATTTTTTATATTTTATGAAAATAAGTTAAATTAAAGGAATTAATTAAAAAAAAGAAATAATTGAAATAAATAAAATAAGGAAAAGAAAGAAAATACAATACCTTGGGGGGTTTCTGTCCCCTTTTTGGAGGTGAATTGAAGTGGTTTGACCATTTGTGTTCTGGCCTCATCATGCATAAGTTACTCTACTTTGGCCATTTGGCTTTTGGCTTTTGGCTTTTGGCCATTTGCGTTTTGGCCTCAACGTTCCTTAATCTTCTCAGGATGTCTGTCTCGCCATGTATTGGTGTCATGTGTAAAATGTTCTGTTTTGGCCATTTGGCTTTTGGCCATTTGGCTTTTGGCCTCAACGTTCCTTAATGAACCTGCATGGGATCCTGTCTAAATCTGCAGTGTTGAACCTCATGAACACATTAAATAAAATAATAAAAATTCAAATAAAACCAACATATGAAGAAATTTAATGTTTAGGCACAATATGGCATGTATGAATGATTATACCTTTTTGATCATGGAGATCAAATCAATCTTACCCTTACTGGAAAATTAGTGACCTGAATGCTTTTATGCCTTACTGGAAAATTAGGATCATGGAGATCAAGCCAGCCTTATCCTTACTGAAGAAGTAGTGAGGTGTTGGTTTGTAACTGTGATGGCTTGTTTGTAGTGAGAGAGGGATTTGTAATAAGGATTTCAAGGTTTTAGGGTTCTTGAAAGAGTTTGATATTCCAACAGTGTTGTGGCAAGGTTTTTTCTCTCTCTTTCTCCTCTTTCTCCTCTCTTTTTCTCCTTTTTTCTCTCCTCCCTGGTTTGTGTGAAAAGAAGGTGATTATATAATGGAAATTAGGGTAAAGCAAATGGGCTTTGAATGTGCAATTGGGCCTCCAATATTCACTTGAATTCGTCACTTTCCAGGCTAAATCGCAGGGACTTAAGTGCATTTTTTGAATTTGAAATGTGGAAACAAAATGTAGCCGGCATCGAGAACTAACTCCTGTCCGAAAATCGGCTCAATCGGATAAACAGTGAATTAGTTATGAATTTTTGAAGTTTCAGCTCAGACAAACTTATTTTGGGCTCCAGTGTCGACTCTGACACATTCTTCAATAAAAAACTGGTATTGATTGGAGCATAATCCGGTCTCGACTTTTGAAGCAAAGTTGTAGATCTATGAGTCAGTGACCTTGTGTAAAAATATGAGCCCAATCCGATAAAAATTGACCGAGTTATGAATTTTCGAAGTTTCGGCCCAGATGAAATATTATTCAGCATTCAGGATTTTCAGCGTGTCACGCACTCTGAGCAAAAAACGAAGGCCTTTTGAATACCGTTTGAACTCAATACCTTCTGTGAAAATGTAGCCAACTCAATTTGTGAAATTTTGGCGCCAGAACCAGCTCGATACGATGAAAATCGACCAAGTTATGATTTTTTGAACATGACGCAAATAAACTTCTGTCACAAATTTTCTGCACGAAAATACTTGATAAATCCACATTTTTGAAGACCTTCTGATCGAAATTGGCTTCCAGCCGTGAGAGATGAAAACGTAGATAATGTCAAGACGAAATTTTGGCCACCGGAACGGGTTCAAAACGAGTCACGATCTTCAAGTTATGAATTTTTTAGCGTGTAAAAACTGCACTTTCAGCACACTTTTTCACCATATTTCTTCGAGAAAACTCACACATTCGGATACCTTCTTTAAAGAATTGACCCTTGAGCCGAACCTGAATTTGAGAATATGTTATCAGAGATATCTTGGCGAAAGAACACCTGAATATGATGCACCGGGTTGGACTTGTGAATTTTCTTGAAATGTTTTGAGAAATATGGGAGGGCAAATTTTGGGGTACAACAGTTGCCCCTGTTCAATCTTCTTAGACCTGAGGATGCAGATTGGCTGACGTGCCTTTCATAATCCGAAGGTGGAAGATGATTGAACACTAGAGTGCCCAGAAATTTGCGCTCACATAGTAGTGTGATGGTGGGAATGGGCTTATAGATGCCATTTGGAGATTGATGGATAGGATGATGGGCTTATAGATGCCATGCTAGGAGATGATGGATAAGATGATGGGCTTATAGATGCCATGCTGAGAGATGATCGCATAAGAGATTCCTTAGCGAGAACCTGCGTACCTGCAAGAGAAAGATGATTACCTGACCTGTTACGGGAGCTGGTCTTCAAATTCTTTGTGTAAATGTGTCCTGACTGGTTACAGGAGCTGGATCTGGAGCTTCAAACGGTGATGAATGAACCAGGGATGGTTACTACCTCAACAGGAACGGTGAGAGAACCTTGGATGACTTTAACCTCAACAGCAATCATTGAGAAAATCTTGGGATGATTACTACCTCCGCAGGATCGGGGAGAGAACCATAGGCAATTATAATCTCAAAAGCGGACGTTTGAGAAAAACCTGGAATGGAATTATCGTCTCCGCAGCATCGGGGAGAGAACCATAGGAAATTATAATCTCAAAAGCGGACGTTTGAGAAAAACCTGGAATGGAATTATCGTCTCCGCAGGATCGGGGAGAGAACCATAGGAAATTATAATCTCAAAAGCGGACGTTTGAGAAAAACCTGGAATGGAATTATCGTCTCCGCAACATTGGGGAGAGAACCATAGGAAATTATAATCTCAAAAGCGGACGTTTGAGAAAAACCTGGAATGGAATTATCGTCTCCGCAGCATTGGGGAAAGAACCATAGGAAATTATAATCTCAAAAGCGGACGTTTGAGAAAAACCTGGGATGGAATTATCATCTCCGCAGCATCGGGGAGAGAACCATAGGAAATTATAATCTCAAAAACGGACGTTTGAGAAAAACCTGGAATGGAATTATCGTCTCCGCAGGATCGGGGAGAGAACCATAGGAAATTATAATCTCAAAAGCGGACGTTTGAGAAAAACCTGGGATGGAATTATCATCTCCGCAGCATCGGGGAGAGAACCATAGGAAATTATAATCTCAAAAGCGGACGTTTGAGAAAAACCTGGAATGGAATTATCATCTCCGCAGCATTGGGGAGAGAACCATAGGAAATTATAATCTCAAAAGCGGACTTTTGAGAAAAACCTTTGATAACTTCTACTGAATCTTCATCAGAAAAATCTGTTTGGGGTCGATTTAGCTGGACTAGAGAAGGCCTTGGACTGGATAAGAAATCTTTGGAGTCGATTAACTGAACCGGTCTAGGTCTTGAAATATGATTGAGAATTTAACTGAATCTTTCCTGAAAGATAGAGGTCAGTCATATGCAATGCATGGTATGGATCAAGCAATGATGTTCTCAACATAAATGAGATTTGTAAGATATGATGCGTCTATGCATGCTATAATGATGTATGTGATGTTTAGGAATGTATGTTTTCGTCTAGGAAAATAAATCCTTGACGGGTGCCGGGAAGTCACTCCTGGGCTGATGTTGAAGAATAAGCTTTTGCTTCCGCTGGAGATGATAGTTGCAAGAATACCGGTAGGAAAAGATAACTCCGTTGGGGAATAAACTTGGCGAATGGATAACTCTGCGGGGAGAAAAGTATTCTGATGACCTTGCTGGGAGGCAATACTCTGTGGGGAGAAAAGTACTTTGCTGAGTTGTTGATAATAACTTGCTGGGGATACCATTGTTGTGTTGGAAGTGCTAATAGACTTCGCTGGGGATAAGAAGACTGTGTCGAGGATGGTCTTTCCATGGCTTTTGGCTGAGGATAACCCAGTTATATCCTGGTAAGGAAATAACTCTTTGAATAAAGCCGGGAGACGCGTTCGTGCTCTGCGAGGGATAAGCTTCCAGAATCTACTGGGAATAAGCTTACTGCTTGGGGAGATGGATTCCAACTTTCCTGGGGACTTAGATTGGACTCTCTTGGGGAAGTTTTGAACTGTATTGGTTATGTTCTTCCACGGAACCTTACTGTGATACGGTGGGAGAACTGACTAGTGTTTTGCGTTCGTATTCGCACTTGTGCGGTTAGCAAGAGTCGCCACCGACTTTTTATTTTATCCTAAAGGAAAGGTTAAAAAGCACAGCAAAAACCTTTTGAGATATTTCGTGGGTTCGGGGGGTAGATTATGAAAAGGGAAGGTATTAGCACCCTTTTCATCCATGGTTATCCATGGGCTCTTAGGTACTTGCTTAGATCAATCTTGCCTTGGTTTTTCAATTGTGTGAAATGGTGCTTTGTGGATTGTTTTGAAAATGTTTTGAAAAGATGCCTTGCGCTAGGCTAACCTTGTAACAATTCTTTACTCGAATGTTTTACAAAAGGTGTTTTGTCTTTTAAAAAGATGTTTCAAGGGTTTGAAAAGTTTGATTTTTGAAAAGTGTTTGTGAAGTGGGTTTTGAATTTAGGCAAGTGTTTTCTTTGCAGATTGACAAGTACTTAAGAGTTTATCTACCCTAAAGCTTTCTCAAAAGATTTTTGTCGTGTTTTAAGCCCTTTGACAATTTTGTTCTACCATTGAAATTGGTAGGCAATCTTGTATTTAGGAAGCTTGTTCGGGACGGGCGCGGGTCATTGTATGGACCATGAATGCAATGGTGCCAAGTGTCTTTGGCAATTTGTTTTGAAGGGACTTGATCATTTTGATAGGCGACTTTCGAAAGCGTCATCGAGGGACTTATGATCATTTTGAATTCGTTTTGCCAAAGACATTCGACGTGCAAGCATGGTTCATTTGGAAGGCAACATGTGGGATTACCTTAGAGGGTGCAAGTGTGATTGTGTATTGATTACATGCATTTGTCTTGTATTAGGTTGTCTAGCGTTTTGATTTTATGTACATACAAACCCTAGGTTTAACCATGGTATAATTGGAAAACTGTAAATTGCGGAATGTAAATCTACGCTATTACACAATAATATCCAGGAATGGGGGTATAAATGTACAAGGGGATGAGACTTATAGTACCCAATAATTTACAACCAAATCGAATGTCGCAATCAAATGAATATCAAATATAAATGTAAGATAAACATGTGTATAGGATAATATGAATGTATTTGTGTAAGTGTACAAATGTATATGTATGTGAATTGTGTATGTGTAATTATGTACCGGTGCGAAATGTGAAATTGAGCCGTATTAGGGTTTTGACCTAGATAAATGTTTTTTAGATGGATCTTGATTTTTGTATGTTTAATTATATACAAAAGAAAAGGAGTGTTTTGTTTAAATGTTAAGTTTTAATTGGAAAGTATTTTAATCAAAATGTTTGTGAAATTTGATATTTAGAGAAAAATGTATTTAATTGGTTATGTATGAAAAAAGAATGTTAATAAAAAAAGGTTTCAATTTTCATTATGTATAAAAATGTATAATATGTACAAAAATGCATTTTAATTAAAAAAGGTATCTTCAATTTAATCATATATATATAAAAAAAGAAAAGATAATATATACAAATGTATTTCAAAAAAATGTTTTTAAGTTTAATTTGTGTATAAAAAGTATATTGATTAAGAAAAAAGTATCTTCAAATTTAGTTTATATGATATGTATAAAACTAATTTTTTAAGGTAATATATGTATAAAATATCTATCTAAAAATGTCTTAATTTTATAATAAAAAGTATTTTTAATTAAGATAATAAAAAGAGCAAACATTGTTTTGTAAAATAAAAAAAAAGAGATTAGTGTTTTTTTTTATAAAAAAAAAAATGAAGTAAGTTAACTAAGGTTAATGTTAGAGAACGAGGTTAGTGTTAGAGAATGAGGTGATTTTCGTTGGGCTTAGAGGAATCAGGAATGGGTTAAGCCCAAGGTTGGATACTGAACGAAATTAGGGTTAGGCAATTGTTCTCAGAATGAAAACGAGGGTTTGTGAGGTGACGACGGCGCGTTGAGTTTCGTCTTCTCCGTTCGATTTCCTGAGCACTTGGTTGTCTCCGGCCACCAGCATCATCCTCACGCTCTCTTCCCTCCAAGGCAAGAATTTCGCGTCTTTTGAAACAAGGTTAGTCCTAAGGTGTTATATCTTCATCTTTCTTTTCTGGATTCGCGTGGTTCGGATTCGTTTTAAACTGAATTTTATATTTTCGTTTTATGAGGTGAAAGGGAAGAATATTGCTACCTGATTTTGGGAGATGGAGGAGAGGCGAAGGGGTGATGCTTCAGGAGGCCGGAACGGCGGTGATGGAGCTTGCTTTTGATGCTTTCTGGTACTTTCGTTCTTTTACCTTCTTGCTTAGGTTTTTTGATGATGAGATTCACTGAGAAACCCTAATGTGCACTTCTTTACCTCTTCTTCTTTATGTCCCTTTGCCTATGATTTGCCCTCTTCTTCTCTTGTTGCTTATGATTTTGCCTCTTTGAAAATTGTTGAGGTTGATAGTTTTCCTTTTTGCCTTGAGATAAATGCGCTTCTGAACTTTACCTATGATGAGCTTCTGAGGGTTCTTGTTGCCTGAGTATGATATGTCTGAGTATTTGCTTGTGTGCTTGCCTATGTGTGCTTGCCTAGAATTTTGTTGGATGGTTGCCTTGAGGTGCCCAGTGATGATCTCAGATCTGAGGGCCTATGTGTTTGTTTGATACTTGAGATGTTGGTTTCATAAAATGGTGAGGCTTGAGTTTGGATATGAGGTTTGTATGTTTAGCATGAAGGTTGAGGCTTGAGTTTGGATATCAGGTTTGTATGTTTAGCATGAAGGTTGAGGCTTGAGATTTTTGTGAGGTTTAGCCTTGGGTTTTGGTTATGACTGATGCTTATGCTCAACTCAGTTTTGGTATATCAGGTTTTTTGTGTTTAGCATAAGATGATGGGGTTATTGGTATGGTGCAGGTTCTGATTAAGCTTGGCTTAACTCAGTTTCTGGTTATGTGAGGTTTGGGACAGTAGTGGTTTGATGCAGGGTTGTGTACATCAGGTTATGGTGTTTTTGTAGGTTGCAAGTTGTGGTTCTTTGTTATGACAGTAGTTGGTTTTGAGATAACTTAGTTTTTGCAGGTTTATATGTTTTTTGGATTAAACTTGGTAGCCGGTTTTTGTATGTTCTCTTGTGTGTTTTCTCTGATGTGGTTGCCTATGCTGAGTTTGTATTATATCTTTTCTATCTTTTCTCTTGGCGCCCAATCTTTTTTTCAAAGCCTTGGTCTTCTCTTTGACCCAAGTCTGCTTGACATTTTCACAAGGTTTCATGGCATTTTCCCATTTCAGTAATTGGCTATGCTGTGTAAATTTTGAACAATGCTGAATTATCCTCTTTGTTGTATATCTTTTCTGCCTCTACTGTCTAAACCTGCTGCCTATGTTACTGAACTGAGTTGGCTCTTTTCTGATTTTGTGTATCTTTTTCCTCCTGCTATTGTCTGCTGTGAACTGTTATTATGCAGAGTTGATGAAATTGGTACACATTCCTCTCTCTTCCTTTTGCCTGCTGTGCTGATGTCCATGCCTAACCTGAACTGAGTTTGCTTTATCTCTCTTTACTTCTCTTTACAGTACAGCAAAGAAATTTTATATAATTTAAGTTGTACTTTTCTGAAGGGGCCCTGGATGGGAAATGATGAATTGAGATGTTTGCATAGCATAATACATCTTGCATCTCCTTTTGACAGCTTGTGTGCTTTGATAGCAACTTGTACCATTTTGACTTCTTTGATATCTTTTGGCATTCTGACAGTAGCCTTTTGCTTTTGGATTGAAAGTTTGGATTGATTTTTTTTCAGTTTGGATTTGAACTATATGGTTTGAATTGGACATTGAGATTCTATGCAGCTTGCAAACTTTTTTAGAAACTATGCATTTGCATTTGCATTCATGAAATAAAAATAATCTTCCCTCTCTGTGAACCGGGAGAAATCCCGTGATTTGCAGAGAGGGCAACTGATCCCAGTCAGTGGTCCCTAATGATGAGCATTTTTTAACTGTCTTTTTTTCAATTTTAATGCTTTCTGACTTTTCTTATTTCTTTTTGCAGATAAAAAAAAAAAGAATACCGGAGCGGAGTGAAGAACGAAGAATATTTAGAAAATAGGATAGTTTTTCATTCTATGTAATATTTTAATTAAATGTAAATTATTGTTTGTAACAACAATTTGTAAATAATTCAAATATTAATAAAAATCAAATTATCCAAATGGTTCTAACTTTCTTTATTGCCTGTTTATTTATTTAAAATTCTTAGAATTAAAACAATTGAAAAATAAATTCAATCATTTAATTTCAGAATAATAAATAACTAAAATAAGACAACATTGATCCAATAAACCTGTATTATCCAAAATCCAAAGCAAAGCAGCAATTAACCCAGATAAACTGATCAAACACATGAACACTGTGAATCCCATACTGCATCTTGTATCTGACTGGCCCCATCAAAATGTACTGAATTCAAACCACTGTCTCTTTTACTGATTAAACCAAGATAACGCGAATTTTAATCCGAATCTTGAAATAAATCGCAAAGTGCTGTGGAATTCAAATTCTTCTGAGAATATGCCCATAAAAACTTAATTCCCGATTAAATGCCAAATCACGCTCGCTTGACCAAAATTGAACCAACAATCAATCAAACCCTAGGCCCACTGTATGAAACAAATCAGAGCTCTGAAAATCAGTAAAAACCCTAATTTTGCTTGACTGTCAAGAAAAGTTTGTTTGTCCGATTCTTGAGCCAGTTTGAGAAGTCAGGAAATGCTTGAAGCTGAGATTTCTTGGGAAAAATACGAGGGCAAATTTTGGGGTACAACAGTTGCCCCTGTTCAATCTTCTTTGACCTGAAGAGTTAGATTGGCAAGTTTGCCTTTCGCGACCTGAAGGTAAAAGGAGATTGGACACTAATGTGCCCAGAAAATTTGCACTTATCAAAGTACTGGATGCGGGAATGGGCTTAGAGATGCCATTTGGAGATGGGCTTAACGATGCCATCTAGGGGATTGACAGAAACTTGCCGGGGATGGGCTTAAAGATGCCATCTGGAAGGGAACATTAGGAAAGTGTCCGAGCTTTAGACCATTTCTGAATTGGGGGGTTCTGAACAGGCAATAGGTTGACATCCGTGGTTGGGGGAACCTACAAGCCGTTTTCAGGAAGTCGTATCTAAATAAGTTGATAGATTAACATCCGTTACTTGGGAAGAATCCATGAACTGTTTTCAGAAGTCTTGAGGTTGAATCTGAACAAATGATAGGTTAACATCCGTTTACTTGGAGAACCCGTGTACTGTTTTCAGAAGTCTTGAAGTTGAATTAGCAATAGAGCAGCATCCGTTGTTGGGAAGTGTCCGTAAACTAAATTCGAAGGTTGCATCTGAACAAGCTGATAGATTAACATCCGTTACTTGGGAAGAATCCATGAACTGTTTTCAGAAGTCTTGAGAAGAATCTAAACAAGTGATAGGTTAACATCCGTTTACTTGGAGAACCCGTGAACTGTTTTCAGAAGTCTTGAGGTCGAATTAGCAAAAGAGCAGCATCCGTTGTTGGGAAGCGTCTGTAAACTAAATTCGAAGGTTGCATCTGAACAAGCTGATAGATTAACATCCGTTACTTGGGAAGAATCCATGAACTGTTTTCAGAAGTCTTGAGAAGAATCTGAACAAGTGATAGGTTAACATCCGTTTACTTGGAGAACCCGTGAACTGTTTTCAGAAATCCTGAAGTTGAATTATTTTACTCTGTCGACTGATCTTGCCTGAAAAAGGCAAAAACTTAGTTGGATGCAATGCTATGATGCATGATACAATATACATCATGGTTTTATGAATGTAAATGGATGTGCATGTAAGCTGGAGAGCTGTCTTGCGTAGGATAGATAAATCCGGGACATCGGGAGATAGAGGTATCTTGACTGCGGCTGGGGAAAATAAATCCCGGGTCATTGCTGGGGAGCTTGGAGCTCGGATTGCATACCAATCTTCTGGGGGATTCCTGAAGTCTTCTATTGGGGAGTGTTAAACTAGTAGATTTAATGCTGGGGAGGCCAGATTGAGAATCTTCAACTGGGAGAGATGTATCTCTGAAGACTGACTCTACTGGGGAATGCTAGATTTTCTTCTAAAAAAAACCTGTGGGGAGAAGACTTAAAAGTCTGATTTCGCTGGGGATTGACCTTTTGAAGCTTTTGATCTGCTGGGGATACCGAATCTCGAACTCTGAGGAAAAATGATCTCCGGAAGATTCTTTGGCTGGCGATAAACTTCTCCGGGGATAGTACTGATGAGTTATTGTTGGGGGAATCCTGAAGAACTCCGCTGGGGATGGGAAGAATTATGGCGGGTGTGACCTCTCCTGACGGTTAGTCGAGGATAAACCAGTTATACGCCTTTGTGAGAATAACCTTGAATAAAACTTGGAAGGGACGTCCGTACTCTGCGGGGATTATCTTTCGGAATCTCACGGGGATAAGCTCTGAGGGTCTGCTGGAGATAGACCTCAAGGTTTGTTAGGGACGTGGATTACAGATCTCGAGGTATTTCCTTTGGAAGGGTGTCGAAATACTCGTCTGTACTTTCATCCTATCAGTAATCCTTTTCTTAGGTTCAATTAGGAAGTGATCATGTTTCAAATGCATATGCCTATTTAACAAAACATTGGACGTTTCTCAAAATAAAACAAATAGTGCAAGAGAAAAAGGAAAAGGGAAATGACACAAATTTTGGGAAGAGTATTTGTATTGATTTTCTTTGAGTATATTTATACAAGGGAAACAATCATCCTAGTAAGAGGATCTTGTCGTAAATATTTGAAAAATTTAAAACAAAGATGGCTATGTGAAATAATTCCATGGGATCCCACTCTGCTGTAGCTTTCACAGCTCCGAACATCTGTCCATTCAATGCTTCGTTTGACGATGACTGGATTGATCAGAAACCTGGGACTGGTTGATGAAGAGACTGTCTTTGAAGTGATCTGACGAGACATAGTCATACGCTTAAATTCCCTAACTTTTGCCTGAATCGCCCTTTCGGGTTTTCGATCCACCGGGAAACCCCTTTTTGCCCAAGCCGCCCTTTCGGGTTTTCGACTTGCCGGGTGTACAGATTTTTTGTTTTTATCCCTAATTTTTGCCTGAACCGCCCTTTCGGGTTTTCGGTTCACCGGGATGCCTATTTTTGCCCAAGCCGCCCTTTCGGGTTTTCGACTTGTCGGGTTATTTTATGCGTAGTATCTTTTGACTATGTCTGCGTTCGCAGGGTGCGGCAAATCGTCGCCGTCCATGGTGGTTAGAATCATCGCACCACCAGAAAATACGCTCTTGATTACAAACGGCCCTTCGTATGTAGGAGTCCATTTGCCCCTGGGATCACTTTGCGGTAAGATAATCCGCTTGACTACTAGATCTCCGACTTGATACACTTGACGTCTGACTTTCTTATTGAAGGCCTTGATCATCCGTTTTTGATACGCTTGACCATGGCATATAGCAGCGAGTCGCTTTTCATCGATTAGATTGAGCTGATCAAGTCGGGTCTGCATCCACTCATCTTCATTCAAACCTGCGTCTTTCATAATTCTTAGAGACGGGATCTGCACTTCCATAGGTAAAACGGCTTCCATGCCATAAACTAAGGAAAACGGGGTTGCCCCAGTTGAGGTACGTATTGTCGTACGGTATCCATGCAGCACAAACGGCAACATCTCATGCCAGTCTTTGTAAGTGACTGTCATTTTCTGAATAATCTTCTTGATATTTTTGTTCGCAGCTTCAACAGCACCATTCATCTTCGGTCTATAGGGAGATGAATTGTGATGATAAATCTTGAACTGTTCGCATAATGCAGTGATCATTGTATTATTCAGATTTGTACCGTTGTCTGTGATGATTCTGTCTGGAACACCATACCGGCATATTAGATTTTGCTTGATAAAGCGGGCAACTACATTTTTGGTGACGGAGGCGAAGGAAGCTGCTTCGACCCATTTAGTGAAGTAGTCAATGGCAACCAGGATGAAGCGATGTCCGTTGGAAGCCGTGGGTTTGATCTCTCCAATCATATCAATGCCCCACATTGCAAAGGGCCATGGAGCAGTCAGAACGTTGAGAGGAACCGGAGGGACATGAACTTTGTCGGCATAGACTTGACATTTATGACAAGTACGGGAATGTTGATGGCAATCAGCCTCCATGGTAGACCAATAATAGCCTGCCCTTAGGATCTTCTTGGCCATTGTATGCCCGCTCAAGTGAGTGCCAAAGGGGCCGCTGTGTATATCAGTCATGATCAACTCTGCTTCAGCCTTATCAACACATCGGAGTAATACACAATCATGGCTTCGTTTGTAGAGGATGCCGTTGCTCAGGAAAAACTTAGCGGCGAATTTCCTTAAGAACTTCTTGTCATTCACGGAAGCTCCTTCAGGATAATCTTGGGTCTCGAGGTACCTTTTGATCTCATGGAACCAAGGTTGTTCCACTACTTCTTCGGTGTTAATCTCGTGACAATGCGCCGGTTCATCCATTCGCTCGATGGTGATTTGGGGAGCCTCGTTATCCCAGTTGAGTTTAAACATGGAGGACATTGTGGCTAGAGCATCTGCTAGCTGATTCTCTTCTCGCGGAAAGTGCTCGAAGGTAATTTGCTCGAAATGAGGCAACAACGTCAGAACATGTTCTTTGTATGGAATAAGATTAGGATGCTTGGTATCCCAGTCTCCTTTGATTTGGCTAATGACCAAAGCCGAGTCCCCGAATACAATCAGAGATTTGATCCCCAAGTCTATGGCAGCCTTGAGACCAAAGATGCAGGCTTCATACTCCGCCATATTGTTTGTGCAGCTGAAACAAAGTCGGGCCGTGAAAGGAGTGTGGCATCCTTCCGGAGAAATAAGTACCGCGCCAATGCCGTTTCCAAGTGCGTTTGAGGCACCATCAAAGTACAGGGTCCATCGGGATCCCTTTTCGGGTCCGTCATACGGTCCGTCACCTTTAATGTTGTCCAAACTCATGATGTCCTCGTCTGGGAAATCAAATTTCATGGGTTGATAGTCTTCGATAGCCTGATGAGCCAGATGGTCCGCTAGCACACTCCCTTTTATAGCCTTTTGGGTGGTGTATTGGATGTCATACTCGGTCAAGATCATTTGCCATCTGGCTATCCTTTCTGATAAAGCGGGCTTTTCGAAGATATATTTGATAGGATCCATTTTGGATATCAACAAGGTAGTATGAGTCAACATATACTGTCTTAGTCGGCGAGCAGCCCATACCAAAGCGCAGCAAGTTTTCTCGAGCAGCGAGTAGCGAGTCTCACAGTCGGTAAACTTTTTGCTAAGGTAATAAATGGCATGCTCTTTTTGACCAGACTCGTCATGCTGGCCCAAAACACACCCCATTGAATTGTCCAAAACGGTCAAATACATGATCAATGGTCTTCCTTCGACGGGTGGCATCAGAATAGGAGGTTCTAGCAAATATTCCTTGATTCTATCGAAAGCAGCTTGGCAGTCGTCGTTCCATTCAATTATCTGATCTTTCTTCAAGAGTTTGAAAATTGGCTCACAGGTAGAAGTCAGATGTGAAATGAATCTGGCAATATAGTTTATGCGCCCCAAGAAACCCCTAACTTCTTTTTCAGTACGAGGGGTAGGCATCTCTTGTATTGCTTTCACTTTTGCCGGGTCAACTTCAATGCCTTTGTTGCTTACGATGAATCCCAGGAGTTTACCGGACCTAACTCCAAAAGTGCATTTACTCGGATTTAGCCTGAGTTTGTATTCTTTTAATCTGGCAAACAGCTTTTCCAGATGTTCAAGGTGCTCCTCCTCTGTTTGTGACCGGGCTATCATATCGTCTACGTAAACTTCAATCTCATGATGTATCATGTCATGAAATAGAGCTACCATGGCGCGTTGATAAGTTGCTCCTGCGTTCTTCAGCCCGAACGGCATCACTTTGTAACAGAAAGTGCCCCATTGCGTGACAAAAGTTGTTTTCTCCATGTCCTCGGGGGCCATTTTGATTTGATTGTAGCCTGAGAATCCATCCATGAAAGAAAACACCTTATGCTGAGCTGTATTGTCAATTAGGATGTCAATATGAGGTAGCGGAAAATCATCCTTAGGGCTGGCCCTATTCAAATCCCTGTAGTCCACACACATTCTGACTTTGCCGTCCTTCTTAGGTACTGGCACAATATTAGCGACCCATTGAGGATAGGACGTGACAGCCAGAAAGCCAGCATTGAACTGCTTCATCACTTCTGCTTTGATTTTTTCGGACATGTCAGGCCTCATTCGGCGAACTTTTTGTTTGATCGGTGGACAGTCTTCTCTTGTGGGGAGACGGTGAACCACGATGTCGGTGTCTAGGCCCGGCATGTCTTCATAGGACCAAGCGAAGATTTCAACATACTCATTCAATAACTGTACCAAGCGTTTCTTGACTCCTGGTTCCAGATTGGCGCCCATTTGTACCTCCTTCCGATTTTCCTCGGTCCCCAAGTTGATAGTTTCCAACGGCTCTTTATGCGGTAAGATGGCCCTCTCCTCTTGTTGCAGGAGCCTGGCTAGTTCCCCTGGTACTTCACAACCCTCGTCGTCCTCATACTCGGCTAGATTGACCAGGTCTTCAGAGTTATTGAAAGATACAGCAGAATAGTCACCCATGGAATCCGGAGTGAATGGGTACCTGCATTGGTGAGTGTGGGTGTGTGTAAGGGATAGCCATCCTTAAACAAAAATGCAGAAGGAAAGAAAATGAACACAAGCAGTTTATCATATGAAAAACATCCAATGAATCATTAAACATGGCATATGAATATGAAAAATAGTCAAAACCCTTACAAGTGGACCTACATGCCCCGAGTAAGGCAGGAGGCGGAAAGATAGTGTACTGATTGTTTGAAAGTAAAAATATTACAGACCAAAATAGAAAATGTTTGATAGATAAATTACTGAGGAATAAAAGTGACAGGGACAAAGTCTTTAGCTTCCCAATTGTTCAGCCCTCCTCTGACCGTCGGGTGAATCCACTCTTCAAAGTTGCCTTCTTCATCTTCATCTTCCAGGGCGTTGACTTGGTAAGGAGAAATCTTGACTGGCGCTCTCTCAATCTTTGACCGGCGTATGGCCTTCTGACCAGCGGTGGTGAAGCCTAAACCAAGCTTATCAACCTTATGCGGAAAGTCGGGTAGCTGCCCCCATGCCGAATTCTTTCCTTCTTTAACTGCAGCCCTTGCATCCTCCAGAGATGCCATCCTGGCCATCTGCCTTGGTGTCTCAGCTGCCAACTTCGCCACTGCTATCTGAGGGAGTACCTCCTCGAAATGTTGAAATGGTGTCTCAATGAACTCCCCTTCGACTTCCACGTACCGGAAGGAATTTAAATGGCTAATCATGTACTCTTCCTCGCCATGGACAGTAATGATTTTGCCTTTTACAGGATATTTCAGCATTTGGTGCAAGGAGGAGGTGACTGCCCCAGCATGGTGTATCCAAGGTCTGCCCAGCAGGCAGGAGTATGATGGACGGATGTCCATTACATAGAAAGTGGATTTGAACACCTCGGTACCTATCTTGACAGGAATTTCAACTTCTCCATGGACCATTCTTTTCGACCCATCGAAGGCTCTGACGATGATATCACTTGGCTTCAATTCCAACCCTTCGCAATCTAACCGGTCCAAGGCCTTCTTAGGCAAAACATTCAGCGATGAACCGGTATCAACCAAAACATGTGCAAGGGTGGTTCCGCGACACTCGATTGAAATATGCAACGCATCATTGTGATTTCGGCCCTTAGGGGTCAGGTCGGCATCAGAAAAGCCTAATCCATTGTCTGCAGTCAGACTAGCCACGCAATGTTGAAATTGATCTGCAGAGGTTTCTTGGGGCACATGGGCTGCCTTTAGAAACTTAATCAAAGCTTGAGCGTGCGCTTCTGAGCAAAGCAACAGTGCCAACATGGAGATCTTGGAGGGGGTTTGCCCCAACTGTTCCACCACATCATAGTCACTTTTCTTGATTATCCTCAAAATTTCGTCCATCTCTTTCTTGGAAGCTTCCGGAATCAACAAGGGCTGAGCCCTCGTCCTGACGGGCTCATCTTGTATTCCTTTTCCTTTATCGGCGATGGCAGGAGAGACAGCACTAGGAACGAAAATTTCTTTGATCAAAGGAGTTCTGGCAGAGAGTCTTGCTGGTGCAGGGATGATTTCTTTTACTGATGAGGGTCCAAAGACTGCTTTTGGAGGAGCAATCTCTGGAGAAAATATCCTCCCACTTCTGGTGATTTTGCTGGTGCCCGCAATGTTACTAATGCTGGCTTCATCATCATCTGAATCCTCTTCAATTATTTCAACTTGCTTGATACCATGGTAGTAGATGTCACCACCATAGTTCCAAGGTATCGACTTCTCGGAGACATAGGGAACCGGCCCCGGCCTCGTTATCTTCAACGGTATGGACTTTGCAGTTGGCGTAATCTTAACTGGCTTTTTGACGGCCTTGGAAAGATTGGCGTGGATGGTTATGATTGAGATACTTTCAACGTGAACTGGAACAACAGGAACTTTCTCGAACAAAATTTGTCGGCTATCTATGAGGCCTTGGATGCCTTCCTTTAGTAGCGGACAACCCAACGGCAGAGAGTGACAACAGTAACAGTCTCTATTACATCCCGGGAAGATCCCGGCCCTTAACAAATTTAGCTTAACGGTTAACAGTGGAGTAGTTAGATCACTAACGTCAGTAACATACCGATCCTCCTCAATGGCGTTGACGTTCCGACCGTGCTTCGGCATAGGTGCAGAGATCACATTGGGTTTTTCTGGAGCGTCAAACTCTACTTCCTTGGCGTCTATCAAGTCCTGGATCTTATGCTTGAGGGCCCAGCAATCGTTGGTGTCATGCCCAACACTGTCTGAATGATAGGCGCACTTAGCATTGGCATGGTAGTGTGGAGAAGATGTATTGACATTCTTTGGCGCTTCTTTGATAGAGGCCAGATTCAATTTCAACAGATGGGGAAGTACCTGTGCTGGGGTCATATTGATACGAGTGAACTGCCGTTGTGGCCTTTCCACTCGTTGCTGGTTCGGTCTGGATTGGTTGTAGCGAGGCTGCTCGCTTGGAGCATTTTGAATCATTACGGCCCCCACAGTCGGCCGACGCTCCGTCTTCCCCGCTCTCCTTTGAGAATATACCATAGCCGTCTCCTTCTTAAACGGCTTCTTCTCCATACTTGCGGCGACACCCTTCTGAATTTTTCCCGACTTGATGCCAGCCTCGATTCTCTCACCCGTTAAGATCAAATCAGTAAATCCCGCAGAAGAGTTACCGATTAAATGATTGAAAAATGGCCCAGATAGGGTCCCAAGAAACATGTCAACGAGCTCACGATCGGTTAAAGGAGGCTGCACCCTGCCAGCCAAATCCCTCCACTTTTGTGCGTATTCCTTGAATCCCTCACTTGTTCCTAGCGACATACCCTGAAGTTGGGTACGGGTAGGAGCGAGATCGGAATTATACTGGTATTGTTTATAGAAAGCGGTGGCCAAATCTTCCCAATTCCTGACACTGGTTCCTTCTAACTGATAAAACCATTCCAACTGGGCTCCCGACAGACTGTCTTGAAAGAAATGAATCCAGAGGTTTTTATCAGCTGTATAGGGCTGAATCTTTCTCACATAGGACCTGAGGTGCATTTTGGGGCAGGACAGCCCGTCATACCTTACAAACGCTGGCACCTTGAACTTTGGAGGAATCACAATTCCGGCGACCAAGCCCATGTCTTCAAAATCCAGACCCGGCACCCTCTGCAATTCCATTGCAGCCAATCTGTCCTCTAAGCCCTTGTACTTGTCATCAGCGGGAGGATACTGCTGGTCCGAATAATCCTCGTCCTCTTCCACGTCTTCCTCTTCTGCATCAGACTCGGAAGGCACTGCAACCCGATCTCTTTTACTAGTCCCTTCATCAGAAGTAGGGGGAAATTCGAGCACCCTCCGAGCTTCTCTGTCAAATCTCCTCCCCAAAGTAGCCACTCCGATCCTCTTTTTCTTCTTTACTGGGTCTTTGCTCTCCAGATGAGCCTTGATATCCTCTTGACTCTTGACCAAGGTCATCAAGAGTTGCTGGAATTGTGCATTCTGGGCTTGTAGGTCTTTGACCGTTTGCTCGAGATCCATCCTACTGAAATAAACAGCAGATAGATAAGGAAACCTGGAGCGAGACCTGCTTATGCTCATGATGAATGGTATGCTGGTGTATGCAATGCATTCAAGGATTTAGGACATTCAAAATTGTTTCAGACAAAGAAGAACGCACGTCATATTAATAAGAAGGAATTTGTTAGTACATAAATGCCCCATGGGCCAAATATTACAACATAAACTCCTCAAGGCAGAAAGACATTGCGCATCCTCTTCGGTGCGATGTAGGTATTGAGGGCCTCTTGCTCGTGAAGTCGGCGGGTAAGCTCCAGAACCTTCTTTTCACTGGCGTAGTAGCTAGCTTCAAAAGTGTTCCGTTCCTCCTTGAGCTGAATCCAACTCCTCTGCATTTCCTCCCATGATGTAGGCATGTCTGGATGTAGGATGGTGTAGGGGACCTCTCCTTCATTGACGGGCTCCTTGATCACTGGGAGTACGTGGGGATAAGGCATCATCAGACTTTGAGCACGGGCTCGTACCCACTTGAGGTAGGGCTCAAGAGGGATGGAGTTCTTGTGTCCCAGGGTCTTGCTATCAATCTTGTTGAGTTTTCCCCAAGCTCTGATGAACCTTTGGCGAAGTCCTTGCACATCGTCGTCGAAGTCAAAAACTAGGCTAGGAATCAGCATGTCATGAGGGCCATCCCTCCGTGCGTACCCAAATTGCCTCAAAGCTAGGCAAGGGTTGTAGGTGATACCTCCCCTAATTCCAAGTAAGGGGACATTAGGAAATTCTCCGCAACGATCGACGATGATGATATTTTCTCTAGACCGAGAACACCAATGTATATCAGCATGAGTGAGAAGCATCAATCGCTGGGACCACCTTATACCTTGATCATTCTTTAAGACAGATTGTGGAAGGTGCGAAATAAACCACCTTGCGAGGATAGGAGTGCAGCACATGAGAACACCCCTCCTTCTCATTGTTCGTGTGTAAAATGAGTGAAGGATGTCTCCAAGCAATGTTGGTATTGGATTTCTGGACAAGAAGATTTTGACGGCGTTGACATCTACCAACTGGTCAGGATTTGGGAATAGGACCAACCCATAGATAAGGAGTGCCACAATTTCTTCAAATGCTTGCAGGTCCAATGAGTTCCAACATTCTTGTGCCTTCTCAAACAGGAATTTTGCTAAGAATCCTTTGACACCGCTTCTGGTTTCCCAATGCCCCTTGATTTCAGACGGTTGCAGATGTAATGCTCGAGCAACATCTTCAGGCTTTGGTTCCTTCTCCGTACCGTTGAAGGGTAGTTGATTAAGGATAGGGATTCTTAGGAGTTGAGAAAACTCCTCCAAAGTGGGCACCAACTGATAATCCGGGAAAGTGAAGCAATGGTGAAGGGGGTCAAAGAATTGAAATAGCACTTTCATCATGTCTTCTTCGATGTTGGTGTTGACTAGGTTGAGCAGTCTACCATGTCTTTCACTGAAGGATGAATTTTCTGGAATTCTTGAGGTGAGCTCCTTGAGTTGAGGAGAGATTCTCACAAGGTTGACTTGAATGGTGTTTCTGCGAGGAACTTCCATGACCTACAAAACAAGAACAATGATGAAGGTCTAAATCCTTGAAATGGTTAGTAAATGCATATGATGCTTCATGATGTTTATGATGTATGCATAAAACATGTGTACAAGCAAATCACACCAAACCCTAGTTTCAGGCTTGCATGGGGTTTCATAGGTAAGTACCCTCTTGAGTGTAGTTGGCTTAAAAACCTGTCCTATAAAAAGTAACTGGGTTCTAAGGAGCTCAATATCACTGGATTGTTTTCATTGTTCATTGTTTTGGTTTAGCCACTTAACTGGCGACCAAAATATTCCAAGAAAACAACCCTCAATGAGTGTAGTATCGAGTATCTACCAACTTCGGACTGCACCAAAGCCGGTCATCTCACTACTCCTAATAAAAGGCCAAGATAGTCAAGTAAGGTTCTAGGTCATTAGTGCTTAGTGACATCGCTCAGCGGCCCCGTACTCTCCTTGATTGAACTCAAGGGTTACCGGTACCCACAAATATGTCGCACTAATATAGCTATTGCTTAGACCGTGTCGGTATACCCCGCACAGTTTCCACAACGTATTGCTATCTATGAATGTTTCCCCAAAATCCGGGCGGAGGATTATAAACCCAAACAATAGAACCAAGGTATAAAGCAAGCAAACCAACCAATTAGTCATGCAAGAAAGTGATCTAAGCCCTAAGGTAACCCCACTTAAAAGTACTCCCCAGCAGAGTCGCCAGTTCTGTGATACGGTGGGAGAACTGACTAGTGTTTTGCGTTCGTATTCGCACTTGTGCGGTTAGCAAGAGTCGCCACCGACTTTTTATTTTATCCTAAAGGAAAGGTTAAAAAGCACAGCAAAAACCTTTTGAGATATTTCGTGGGTTCGGGGGGTAGATTATGAAAAGGGAAGGTATTAGCACCCTTTTCATCCATGGTTATCCATGGGCTCTTAGGTACTTGCTTAGATCAATCTTGCCTTGGTTTTTCAATTGTGTGAAATGGTGCTTTGTGGATTGTTTTGAAAATGTTTTGAAAAGATGCCTTGCGCTAGGCTAACCTTGTAACAATTCTTTACTCGAATGTTTTACAAAAGGTGTTTTGTCTTTTAAAAAGATGTTTCAAGGGTTTGAAAAGTTTGATTTTTGAAAAGTGTTTGTGAAGTGGGTTTTGAATTTAGGCAAGTGTTTTCTTTGCAGATTGACAAGTACTTAAGAGTTTATCTACCCTAAAGCTTTCTCAAAAGATTTTTGTCGTGTTTTAAGCCCTTTGACAATTTTGTTCTACCATTGAAATTGGTAGGCAATCTTGTATTTAGGAAGCTTGTTCGGGACGGGCGCGGGTCATTGTATGGACCATGAATGCAATGGTGCCAAGTGTCTTTGGCAATTTGTTTTGAAGGGACTTGATCATTTTGATAGGCGACTTTCGAAAGCGTCATCGAGGGACTTATGATCATTTTGAATTCGTTTTGCCAAAGACATTCGACGTGCAAGCATGGTTCATTTGGAAGGCAACATGTGGGATTACCTTAGAGGGTGCAAGTGTGATTGTGTATTGATTACATGCATTTGTCTTGTATTAGGTTGTCTAGCGTTTTGATTTTATGTACATACAAACCCTAGGTTTAACCATGGTATAATTGGAAAACTGTAAATTGCGGAATGTAAATCTACGCTATTACACAATAATATCCAGGAATGGGGGTATAAATGTACAAGGGGATGAGACTTATAGTACCCAATAATTTACAACCAAATCGAATGTCGCAATCAAATGAATATCAAATATAAATGTAAGATAAACATGTGTATAGGATAATATGAATGTATTTGTGTAAGTGTACAAATGTATATGTATGTGAATTGTGTATGTGTAATTATGTACCGGTGCGAAATGTGAAATTGAGCCGTATTAGGGTTTTGACCTAGATAAATGTTTTTTAGATGGATCTTGATTTTTGTATGTTTAATTATATACAAAAGAAAAGGAGTGTTTTGTTTAAATGTTAAGTTTTAATTGGAAAGTATTTTAATCAAAATGTTTGTGAAATTTGATATTTAGAGAAAAATGTATTTAATTGGTTATGTATGAAAAAAGAATGTTAATAAAAAAAGGTTTCAATTTTCATTATGTATAAAAATGTATAATATGTACAAAAATGCATTTTAATTAAAAAAGGTATCTTCAATTTAATCATATATATATAAAAAAAGAAAAGATAATATATACAAATGTATTTCAAAAAAATGTTTTTAAGTTTAATTTGTGTATAAAAAGTATATTGATTAAGAAAAAAGTATCTTCAAATTTAGTTTATATGATATGTATAAAACTAATTTTTTAAGGTAATATATGTATAAAATATCTATCTAAAAATGTCTTAATTTTATAATAAAAAGTATTTTTAATTAAGATAATAAAAAGAGCAAACATTGTTTTGTAAAATAAAAAAAAAGAGATTAGTGTTTTTTTTTATAAAAAAAAAATGAAGTAAGTTAACTAAGGTTAATGTTAGAGAACGAGGTTAGTGTTAGAGAATGAGGTGATTTTCGTTGGGCTTAGAGGAATCAGGAATGGGTTAAGCCCAAGGTTGGATACTGAACGAAATTAGGGTTAGGCAATTGTTCTCAGAATGAAAACGAGGGTTTGTGAGGTGACGACGGCGCGTTGAGTTTCGTCTTCTCCGTTCGATTTCCTGAGCACTTGGTTGTCTCCGGCCACCAGCATCATCCTCACGCTCTCTTCCCTCCAAGGCAAGAATTTCGCGTCTTTTGAAACAAGGTTAGTCCTAAGGTGTTATATCTTCATCTTTCTTTTCTGGATTCGCGTGGTTCGGATTCGTTTTAAACTGAATTTTATATTTTCGTTTTATGAGGTGAAAGGGAAGAATATTGCTACCTGATTTTGGGAGATGGAGGAGAGGCGAAGGGGTGATGCTTCAGGAGGCCGGAACGGCGGTGATGGAGCTTGCTTTTGATGCTTTCTGGTACTTTCGTTCTTTTACCTTCTTGCTTAGGTTTTTTGATGATGAGATTCACTGAGAAACCCTAATGTGCACTTCTTTACCTCTTCTTCTTTATGTCCCTTTGCCTATGATTTGCCCTCTTCTTCTCTTGTTGCTTATGATTTTGCCTCTTTGAAAATTGTTGAGGTTGATAGTTTTCCTTTTTGCCTTGAGATAAATGCGCTTCTGAACTTTACCTATGATGAGCTTCTGAGGGTTCTTGTTGCCTGAGTATGATATGTCTGAGTATTTGCTTGTGTGCTTGCCTATGTGTGCTTGCCTAGAATTTTGTTGGATGGTTGCCTTGAGGTGCCCAGTGATGATCTCAGATCTGAGGGCCTATGTGTTTGTTTGATACTTGAGATGTTGGTTTCATAAAATGGTGAGGCTTGAGTTTGGATATGAGGTTTGTATGTTTAGCATGAAGGTTGAGGCTTGAGTTTGGATATCAGGTTTGTATGTTTAGCATGAAGGTTGAGGCTTGAGATTTTTGTGAGGTTTAGCCTTGGGTTTTGGTTATGACTGATGCTTATGCTCAACTCAGTTTTGGTATATCAGGTTTTTTGTGTTTAGCATAAGATGATGGGGTTATTGGTATGGTGCAGGTTCTGATTAAGCTTGGCTTAACTCAGTTTCTGGTTATGTGAGGTTTGGGACAGTAGTGGTTTGATGCAGGGTTGTGTACATCAGGTTATGGTGTTTTTGTAGGTTGCAAGTTGTGGTTCTTTGTTATGACAGTAGTTGGTTTTGAGATAACTTAGTTTTTGCAGGTTTATATGTTTTTTGGATTAAACTTGGTAGCCGGTTTTTGTATGTTCTCTTGTGTGTTTTCTCTGATGTGGTTGCCTATGCTGAGTTTGTATTATATCTTTTCTATCTTTTCTCTTGGCGCCCAATCTTTTTTTCAAAGCCTTGGTCTTCTCTTTGACCCAAGTCTGCTTGACATTTTCACAAGGTTTCATGGCATTTTCCCATTTCAGTAATTGGCTATGCTGTGTAAATTTTGAACAATGCTGAATTATCCTCTTTGTTGTATATCTTTTCTGCCTCTACTGTCTAAACCTGCTGCCTATGTTACTGAACTGAGTTGGCTCTTTTCTGATTTTGTGTATCTTTTTCCTCCTGCTATTGTCTGCTGTGAACTGTTATTATGCAGAGTTGATGAAATTGGTACACATTCCTCTCTCTTCCTTTTGCCTGCTGTGCTGATGTCCATGCCTAACCTGAACTGAGTTTGCTTTATCTCTCTTTACTTCTCTTTACAGTACAGCAAAGAAATTTTATATAATTTAAGTTGTACTTTTCTGAAGGGGCCCTGGATGGGAAATGATGAATTGAGATGTTTGCATAGCATAATACATCTTGCATCTCCTTTTGACAGCTTGTGTGCTTTGATAGCAACTTGTACCATTTTGACTTCTTTGATATCTTTTGGCATTCTGACAGTAGCCTTTTGCTTTTGGATTGAAAGTTTGGATTGATTTTTTTTCAGTTTGGATTTGAACTATATGGTTTGAATTGGACATTGAGATTCTATGCAGCTTGCAAACTTTTTTAGAAACTATGCATTTGCATTTGCATTCATGAAATAAAAATAATCTTCCCTCTCTGTGAACCGGGAGAAATCCCGTGATTTGCAGAGAGGGCAACTGATCCCAGTCAGTGGTCCCTAATGATGAGCATTTTTTAACTGTCTTTTTTTCAATTTTAATGCTTTCTGACTTTTCTTATTTCTTTTTGCAGATAAAAAAAAAAAAGAATACCGGAGCGGAGTGAAGAACGAAGAATATTTAGAAAATAGGATAGTTTTTCATTCTATGTAATATTTTAATTAAATGTAAATTATTGTTTGTAACAACAATTTGTAAATAATTCAAATATTAATAAAAATCAAATTATCCAAATGGTTCTAACTTTCTTTATTGCCTGTTTATTTATTTAAAATTCTTAGAATTAAAACAATTGAAAAATAAATTCAATCATTTAATTTCAGAATAATAAATAACTAAAATAAGACAACATTGATCCAATAAACCTGTATTATCCAAAATCCAAAGCAAAGCAGCAATTAACCCAGATAAACTGATCAAACACATGAACACTGTGAATCCCATACTGCATCTTGTATCTGACTGGCCCCATCAAAATGTACTGAATTCAAACCACTGTCTCTTTTACTGATTAAACCAAGATAACGCGAATTTTAATCCGAATCTTGAAATAAATCGCAAAGTGCTGTGGAATTCAAATTCTTCTGAGAATATGCCCATAAAAACTTAATTCCCGATTAAATGCCAAATCACGCTCGCTTGACCAAAATTGAACCAACAATCAATCAAACCCTAGGCCCACTGTATGAAACAAATCAGAGCTCTGAAAATCAGTAAAAACCCTAATTTTGCTTGACTGTCAAGAAAAGTTTGTTTGTCCGATTCTTGAGCCAGTTTGAGAAGTCAGGAAATGCTTGAAGCTGAGATTTCTTGGGAAAAATACGAGGGCAAATTTTGGGGTACAACACTTACCTTGATACCTTGGAGAACAATCAGATTGCTTAGACCACCCATTATTTCCCCTGTTTCTATGGGGGAGGCGCCTGTGGGATGCTGATAATTGTTGAGGGTCAAACCTTCTTCAGGTAGGCAGATGACAAGATGTCAGGACATAGTCGTACGCTTTAATCCCTAACTTTTGCCTGGACCGCCCTTTCGGGTTTTCAGTCCACCGGGATACCCTTTTTTGCCCAAGCCGCCTTTTCAGGTTTTCGACTTGCCGGGTGTACAGGTTTTTTTCATTTCATCCCTTCATTTTGCCCGAACCCTTTTGGTTCGTCGGGAAGCCCTTATTTTTGCCGAGGTATGTCAACCTAGCGGGTCTTTGATTACACGTAGTATTTTCTTCGACTATGTCCACGCTCTCAGGATGTAGGGAGTTTCCCCTGTTAGAAGTATTTTGTCCTGCCCCAGAAGGTGTTTGATCAGGCAAGATTTGTTGTTGGAATGCCCCAAGTGACCTAGGCGGAGATTTGCCCCAGGCTATTTGGCCTTTGAGAGATTCTCCGAATCTTGATTGGATTGCCCCAGATGATTGGACCATGATCATGTCGTGCCCCTTGATTGGAAGTACTTCTGTTCATTAGTCATTCGTCGTGCGAATTTCTATGCTGTTCAAACAAAAATTCATATGCAAACAAAGTTATGTTAAAAATGGAAAGCTTATGTCTGTCTTGAAGATTTTGAAAATGCATTCTTTTTCATAAAACAAATGATTGTTTGTAAAACGTGATGTCAACTCGTTATTTTATTGCGAGCCTTAAGGAGTCAGGATACCTTTCGTAACAGTATGCTTTCGAACTAACCCATGCTTCAGCTAGGACTTTTAAGGGTTATAACGTGGCCTGGTTCACGGTTTTAAGAAACAAAAGGATAAAGGCTCAAATTATTTGTACCCACCCGCTCTTCGTGATGTTCTTCAAACCTAAACTCAGTTGATCATACGTTAGACCTTGTTTGAGTCTTTGCTCTGATTTTTCGGTGATGATTCGGATATTGATAACTTATTTTGAATAGGCAGTCATTCCTTTTTGTTATTGAAGGTTTGTATGACCTCTTTATTTTTGATTTTGCTATCCCTAAATTTTGCCTGAACTGTTTCTTTTGTGATTACAGTCAGCGGGATGCCCCAGTTTTGTAAGTCTCCTTCATAGGTTTTGACTTATGGGTTTTTTATTTTTTGAGATAATGACTGCCTTTCTTTATTGATTATTCGGAACCATCACTGTCTTTCTTTGTTTTGTAAGGACTTCTTTAGTGCCATTCGTTATGCACTTAGATCAACTGAGAGACTACCCTGCCCCAGGTTATGATTAAGGGTTTTAAATTTCGAAAAGAAAAACTCCTACTTCTTTGGCTCAGAGGGGTTGACGAGGGATTATCATCCTTATAACTCCAGTGTTTAGGATTGAAACAATGCTTGTGCCTCATCAGCGGGGTCTGTTCAAAAGCATACTGTAGATTATGGTATCGTTTTCGTCATCCTCCCTCAAGAGGCTTTAGAATTTTAGATCAAGAGTTGACATCAGAAAAAATATGAAAACAGTTTGCATATAGTGAATGCGAATATATTGCTTCAAAACAGACATATGCGATGCATTAATGAACTAACAACGTTTAATCATGAATAAATGTTTGAACAGTTAAAAGAAAGTTACAACTTGAACATTCAAATGAACAAAAGTTTCTCAATCCTAGCCATGTTTTGGCAAGGGAGCAGTGATCACGTGGGGAGTCTTGGGTACTTTAAACTGAATCTCTCCAGCGTCGATCATGTCTTGGATCTTATTTTTCAAGCTCCAACAATCATCTGTAGTATGCCCCGGGCTGTCAGAGTGATAAGTGCAGCGGGCGTTGGGGTTATACTTCGGTGACGTTGTATTTTGGCTCTTCGGAGCTTCTTTTATAGTTACCAGCTTGGTCTCCAGCAACTGTGGCAATATCTGGGATAAGGTCATGCTGAGCCGAGTGAACTGCCTTCTCTCACTCTTTTGTTGGTTGTGATGTTGAATTTGTGATGCTGGAGCCATTTGAGGAGCTCTCCCCTTACCTCCTTGTCTCAAAGGTGGTTGAACGATGACTGGCTTTTTACCCTTAGACTTTTGCCCCAGTTGGTTACCCTGAAGCAGTTGGTTGACGAGAAACCAGAGCTCATCTTGTCTTTGAGCTAACCCTTGAATGGCAGTCACCTGCCCCAGCATCTGGACTCCCAATGCATCCACCTCAGCTTGTAGGTGTCTCATCCTTTCATCCTCAGCACTGTTCCTGACAAAAGTCTCCATGAGAAGTGTCCTTAGCTCCTCCTGCCCCCTGGATAGATTCAGGAGGATTTCCCCGAACCGGGTCTCTTGAGCAAGAAAGTCCTGGTTGTCTTGTTGGGAAGCCATTGCTGAAATAAACAGCGGGAAAGGTAAGTGACCTGCAGCAAGGATACCTGTTATGCAATGATGTGTATGACATGCATGTAATGTTTTCAAGGACCTCGCGGGGTAAACAAGAAAATTTGTTAGCATTTGGATCTGGTAGCTTGATTGAAAGAACTTCATATTTGTTGAGAGTCTTTCTTCCAAGGGTCAAAGGCTCACCATATCTAGTGGGTCATAGCCCCTGACAACTTTGGCTAGAGGAAAATAAATCCTCTTTCCCCCTTGCTAGATGTTTGATTCATCATGACCTGCATCGCAAGCCCTTGAGATCCTTGAAATGGGTTAGGATGTATGCAATGATATGATGTCATGATGCATGGGGTAATATGAATAAACCCTGTTATGAGTCCCCGTTAAGGGCTATAAACAAAACCTGCAAGAAATTCAGTATACTTTGTTATGAGTCCCAATTAAGGACTATAAACAAAACCTGCAAGAAATTCAGTAAACCTTGTTATGAGTCCTAATTAAGGACTAAAACAAAACCTGCAAGGAATTCAATAGACCCTGTTATAAGTCCTAATTAAGGACTATAAACAAAACCTGCAGGAAACTCAAGCGTCAGACAACAAGCATGCAAATAGTCAAGTACGAAGGCACACAAGTCACACAAAAGAGCCCTTAGAGTTTAGGCCAGCATGAGGTCTAGGTATTACCCTCTTTCAGTTTGTTGGTTCATACCTGTCCTATCAAAGTAACCGGGTTCTTAGAGGGTCCCAATATCATTGACTACCCTCAATCGGTCATAACTCCAGCATCACAATCTTTTCTTGCGGCCAGAACCATCACGAGAGTTTAGCCTCAATGGGCGTAGCATACTGCTACTGTTCTAATGGCCAAGTTGTGTCATTTAAGGTTCTAAGGTCTGTTGGTGCTTAATGACTCCTTGGAAGACCCATATTCTCCCCGTTTCAACACGAGGGATATCGGTACAGACCAAGGCGCCACACCAACGTAGCCACTGCTTCACCCATGTCGGTATACGCCGGACAGGTCCCTCACAGCTTATGCTACCTAAACAGGGTATCCCCAGATCCGGGTTAGGATCTATGTAACTCCCATGCAACCCATAAATTTAAAGCAGACAAGTCAATACAATTGAAAACATAGTTATGAACTAACCCTAAGGTACACCTCACTTTAAGTTAAGTCCCCAGCAGAGTCGCCAGTTCTGTGATCGGTGGATCTGGAACTGACTGTTTAACGCTGGTTCGCGAAATGTCGCGGTAAGCAAGAGTCGCCACCGTCTTTTATTTTCTCCAATTGGAAAGGACAAAAGCACAGAAAAATTCCTTAAAGAGATTGCTCTCGGTTCGGGAGGTAGATTATAGAAAGGGAAGGTGTTAGCACCCTTTCTATCCATGGTTATCCATGGGCTCTTAGATACTTGCTCACTTGTGTTTTCAAAAATGGTTTGTTTGCTTTTCAACTGTGGGTTTTAAAAAGTTTCTTTGAAAATTTCAGTTCGACTCTTGTATCGGTCCTCAAGAGTGTTTGAAAAATTGCTTTCGAAAGCTTTTTGAAAAGGTGTCGGTGTGAAAAGTATTTTTTATTTGTTTTGAAATTAGAGCAAGTATCTACGAGAACCTACCTACCCTAAGGAATTCGTCTGTGTAAATATCCTTTAAAGTAGTGCCATCCCACCATTGAGAGGTAGGTAGCACCACCGTTGGAGGTGTTCGGGTCAATTCGGATGTTCGGGACATGGTGATCACCAGAGCAATGGGAAGACACCTTAGAAGCTACCCTCATGCCAGGTTCCCGGATCATGAGGACTTACTAAGACATCCTCTACTCGACGATCACCTTTCGAGGCAAGGCAACAGTGAGGCGTACCCTAGGGGTGGTGTGTGATTTGTGTGTCATGTTCGTTTATTTTTGTCTTGTTCATGTTAAAGTGATCTATGCGTTTGTTTTTATTTTAGGTCATTCATTCTTGCATGCATTTATTTAACAGTTAAAAAATTGCGAGAAATAAAGGTTCTAAACTATTACAAAGGCGCGGGTCCACATCGCCAAATTAAACCAGGACCCGATTTGACATAAAATAAAGAAGTAAAGTAAAGTGCGAGAAATATAAATTTACACGGCTTTGGGAGAGTTACATAAATATTTAAAAGAAGGAAATAAATAAAAATGCGCGAATTGAATTAAAATTGAAAACGGGGGCGTTGGACCATTTTTAATGAAATTAAATTAAATGATTAAACTAATGAAATTAAAGAGAAAAAAGAAATTATTATTTTTTTTTTGAGTTTTTGGTATTTATGTTTTTTATGTATTTTTATGAAAAAGATTAAATGAAATTAAAATATTAATCCTAATTCTAATTTTTTTTATTTATTAAGAAAAATATGTTAAAATTAAACCTAAAATTAATCTAATTATTTACATGCAATTTTGATTTATAAAAATAAATAATTAATTATTAGTGAAATTTATTTACAAAAAATATTAATTAAATAAATATATTTTGATTTTTATGACTTTTCTGTTTTTTACTATTTTTTATATTTTATGAAAATAAGTTAAATTAAAGGAATTAATTAAAAAAAAGAAATAATTGAAATAAATAAAATAAGGAAAAGAAAGAAAATACAATACCTTGGGGGGTTTCTGTCCCCTTTTTGGAGGTGAATTGAAGTGGTTTGACCATTTGTGTTCTGGCCTCATCATGTATAAGTTGCTCTACTTTGGCCATTTGGCTTTTGGCTTTTGGCCATTTGCGTTTTGGCCTCAATGTTCCTTAATCTTCTCAGGATGTCTGTCTCGCCATGTATTGGTGTCATGTGTAAAATGTTCTGTTTTGGCCATTTGGCTTTTGGCTTTTGGCCATTTGGCTTTTGGCCTCAACGTTCCTTAATGAACCTGCATGGGATCCTGTCTAAATCTGCAGTGTTGAACCTCATGAACACATTAAATAAAATAATAAAAATTCAAATAAAACCAACATATGAAGAAATTTAATGTTTAGGCACAATATGGCATGTATGAATGATTATACCCTTTTGATCATGGAGATCAAATCAATCTTACCCTTACTGGAAAATTAGTGACCTGAATGCTTTTATGCCTTACTGGAAAATTAGGATCATGGAGATCAAGCCAGCCTTATCCTTACTGAAGAAGTAGTGAGGTGTTGGTTTGTAACTGTGATGGCTTGTTTGTAGTGAGAGAGGGATTTGTTATAAGGATTTCAAGGTTTTAGGGTTCTTGAAAGAGTTTGATATTCCAACAGTGTTGTGGCAAGGTTTTTTCTCTCTCTTCCTCCTATTTCTCCTCTCTTTTTCTCCTTTTTTCTCTCCTCCCTGGTTTGTGTGAAAAGAAGGTGATTATATAATGGAAATTAGGGTAAAGCAAATGGGCTTTGAATGTGCAATTGGGCCTCCAATATTCACTTGAATTCGTCACTTTCCAGGCTAAATCGCAGGGACTTAAGTGCATTTTTTGAATTTGAAATGTGAAAACAAAATGTAGCCAGCATCGAGAACTAACTCCTGTCCGAAAATCGGCTCAATCGGATAAACAGTGAATTAGTTATGAATTTTTGAAGTTTCAGCTCAGACAAACTTATTTTGGGCTCCAGTGTCGACTCTGACACGTTCTTCAATAAAAAACTGGTACTGATTGGAGCATAATCCGGTCTCGACTTTTGAAGCAAAGTTGTAGATCTATGAGTCAGTGACCTTGTGTAAAAATATGAGCCCAATCCGATAAAAATTGACCGAGTTATGAATTTTCGAAGTTTCGGCCCAGATGAAATAATATTCAGCATTCAGGATTTTCAGCGTGTCACGCACTCTGAGCAAAAAACGAAGGCCTTTTGAATACCGTTTGAACTCAATACCTTCTGTGAAAATGTAGCCAACTCAATTTGTGAAATTTTGGCGCCAGAACCAGCTCGATACGATGAAAATCGACCAAGTTATGATTTTTTGAACATGACGCAAATAAACTTCTGTCACAAATTTTCTGCACGAAAATACTTGATAAATCCACATTTTTGAAGACCTTCTGATCGAAATTGGCTTCCAGCCGTGAGAGATGAAAACGTAGATAATGTCAAGACGAAATTTTGGCCACCGGAACGGGTTCAAAACGAGTCACGATCTTCAAGTTATGAATTTTTTAGCGCGTAAAACTGCACTTTCAGCACACTTTTTCACCATATTTCTTCGAGAAAACTCACACATTCGGATACCTTCTTTAAAGAATTGACCCTTGAGCCGAACCTGAATTTGAGAATATGTTATCAGAGATATCTTGGCGAAAGAACACCTGAATATGATGCGCCGGGTTAGACTTGTGAATTTTCTTGAAATGTTTTGAGAAATATGGGAGGGCAAATTTTGGGGTACAACACTTTTGTTTTCACTCATAAGTCATCTCCTTCTATTTTGCAAGTCGCAAAAAAAAATTGGTTCACAAAAAGGGAAAAAGAAATTTAGAACAAATTCATTGCAAAAAACAGCATCAACATAGCAAGCGTCCAAGCCAAATACACAAGTCAAGGTAGCAAAACAACAACATCAAAATAAATACAAGCAAGCAAACTGTCCCACAGAAGCAATGTCAAGACTGCTAAACAGCACAAAACGAGCCAAAACTGTCCAAGGCAAAAAACAGCAATAACAGCACAAAGCAACATGTAACAAAATGCAACAGCAGCTGCAAGTTGGCAGCGTAGCTAGCCAAAAAACAAACAGGCAACATAGCTAAAAACACAAAACAATAGTGAAAGCTAGCACTAGCTCAGGTAGCCCTATATCATCATTTTCCTAAATAGTGCAAATCCTTCAGAATTTTCAAAAGGGAAAAACAGTGCATCATAGAAAGATGAATGAGGAAAGATATCACCTGCATATAAAACAGTCCCAAAACAAAGAAACAAAGCCTTGTTGCCCACTGCTACAAAAAAAAACTATCAAAAGCTTATGTCAAAACAGTCCAAAACCAGTCTGCACTATGTCAATCCAAAAACCTGCATCAAACAGCCAATTTGCACCAAAATGAATAGAAACAAAACCTGCACCAAAAAGTACTCAAAACAGCATCATAAATAGGTCAAATGCACCAACTTTTCCCCCCAATTTTTTTTATCATTTTTCTCTATAAAAAGGAGGCATTATTCCATTATTCAACAGAAAAGGGGATTGGTTTTTGACCAAAAAAAAACCACAAGTCCAGCATACTAACAACTAGCAAAACTGAGAGATTTTTACCAAGAAAAGAAGCATAAACCAGAAAAGGATACCAACCGTTCAACTCACATAAACCAGAGGAGGCATTAGGAGATGATTTTTCACATAGAAAACCAACAATATATCACAAAAAACCTTACCATACCTTGCTACTGCTAAAAATTCTGCCCAATACAGAATCAGGAACTTTGAACATTACATTCCAAAAACCATGTAACTTGGTGTTTTAAATTTTTCTACAAATCACAGCATCTTAAATTTTAAACATACAGTAGATGAAGAAAGAAGATTGAATTAGAGTAAAGAAAAATATCAGACCTCGAAGATTGAAGACCCGTTGGAGGAGCTCCAACTTGGTAATTTTCTTTCCCCTTCTTTTGCCCTATCGATTATTGTTGATGTTGTCCTTGAAACTGTTAAGGTTCAAAACAATTGATGTTATTAAGTTGCGAGAGTGAAAAGAAACTTTGAGATTATTTTTTTATTTTGTTGATGTCGTTGTTGTTGTTTTAAAACTTACCCAAGGCGTTGGTTCGACTTTTCTTGTCACAATTCTGCTGAGTAAGTAAGCACGATGCCAATGCTTCTTTGTTTATAACTTGGATTAAGATGATTATGTCGTCTTTCTCAACATTGCTTACTGATACGCCCAGGTAAATATTGCGTGATAGTTGACCACTTTTTAGGCCCAATTCTGTCCGCTCGTTAAAACATCACTTTGTCTTCCTCTTTAGACCATGGCCCTTTAACAAGTTCAGGATGCAACATGTTCTGCCACATATCCTTCCGCAACATCTAATTTCAGAACAACTAATGTAGCAATCCTAAAAGTATGATAATCAGAGTTTTAAGAAAGCGGAGAGGGATTGAATCCCATACCTGAGAGCTTCCCTGCCTCTATCGATTTGAGCTTGTCGATATCACGCGGCAAATCTCCATTATCGATCAAAACCATGCAATTGAGAGAAGGCCATGAGCGGAGCATATGTTGTTGTTAATCAGCGAAGGTAGCAACTAAGAGGGTGAGCCAAGTGAGTTGGTGTTGTTTTCGTTTGTTCGTAAGCAGAAGAGATCGGAAGGATTTTGTTGTTGCAATTCAGATTCAAACCGTGAGGAAGAAAACTTATGGTTGAAGGAGAAAGATGTAGCATGAATTGAGAAAGCCCAAGGAGGTTAATCTTTGTATTCTACAGTAAGAGAAGAAGAAGAGCATAGGGTAGTAGTGAGAGAGATGAATAGAGAAGCGCACGATTTGCGTTTGAGAAGAGAGAGAGGTGCTGGACAATTTAGGGTTTTCTAACCCCTTTGTGATTGATAAGCTGGGTGGATCCGGGTCCAGCCTGACCCGGTCCGGCCCATTCTTTTTTTTAGTTTTTTATAAACCTTTTTTTTTCATATATAAACCTGGGTTAGTGTCCTTCTAAGTTGCTTAGGCCCAAACTCCAACAATTATTAGTTACACCCTTTCATTGTGTTTATTTTAAATAATAATTAGTTTAATTAATTTAGTTATTTTATAGATTTAATTAAATAACTATGTTTTAGTTAACTAGATAATCTTAATTATTTAGATTAGTTTTAGACTTAATTTAATAACTTTAGAATTTCGATTTAGTTAGATATAAATTAGTAATGTTAGAACCTTTAATTAGTAGGTATATTTTGATAGTTTTAGAAATTTTAATTTGTTTTGACCTATTTTTATAACTTTAGAACTTTTAATTAGTTTAGATATATTTTGATAACTTTAGAATTTTAATTTAGTCCTAAAAAATTTAATTTTTAATTTAGAATTAATTTAGTTTAGATTTAAGTTACTAATTTTATTATTAATATGGCTTAGGTTAAATTAATAATTTTATAATAAATTTAGTTTATACTTAAATTAGTTTAGATGTAATTTGGTAACTTTAGAATTAATTTAGTTTAGATTTAATTTAGTAATTTTAGAACTGTTTTTACAACCTTAGAATTTGTAGTTAGTTTAGAATTATTTTAGTAAGTAATCTTAATTTTTTAATTTAATTCAAATAACTTCTTTAGATAATTAGTTACATTCTCTTTTAGTTATATTTAAATATCTCTGTAATTTTAAAACTCACACCTTTTAAGTCAAAACTTCGACATTAGGTCGTCGTATCTTCGAAATCTCATCCGCATCCACTTTTAGCCAAACAAACCCTTTTTTAATCAAATCAAAAATCCAAAAACATTTAATCATTACTTGAATTTATTTTAAAACACTCAATAAATCAAAACTCCCCCAAAGGGCATGTTATCTCCGTTCTACCGCGATACCGGATGTGCCTATTACTAGAATGTGTGCGTTAGCGTCGCCCACTAAAAAAACATAAACAAACTAACCTTTTTTCTAGAGGAACTACGGTGTTTTGATTCCTTCATTGGATACGTAGGCAAAGGGTCGCGAAACCCTCACGAACGCAATAATAAAAAGCTTCCATTTCCCCTTAAGCAAGCCTAGTTGTAGATAAATACACCCCTTTAAGACAAACAAACAAAATGGATCCCGTTGAGTACAATGAATGCGAGGGGTGCTAATACCTTCCCCTCGCATAACCGACTCCCTTACCCTTTCTCTTGGTCGCAAGACCATCTTATCCATTCCCTTGTAGTTTTATCGATATTTCCCCTTCCTTCGGGATAAATAAAGTTCGGTGGCGGCTCTGTGTTTTCCGCTGGTGGCTTCAGCTGGGGACCTTTAGCGAGTCTCTCCTAGTTTTTTTTATTTGTCTTTTTGGGTGTTTATTTATTTGCTTTGTCTTGCTTTACTGTTTTATTTCTTTATTTATTTTATTCTTTTGTATATATTGCATATATTGTTGCTACTCATATATTATGGATACATCGTGATGTTGGGTTTGGTGATTACCTTTGATAAGTCCTATACCCGGACTTGGGTTACACATAGGATTAGGACAGGCGGTATAGTAATGTTAACTTTGAGGGAGTAATCCCGAAGAAGGAGGTATGAAAATCCCCCACTCAGTGGAGGTCCCCTTGAAAGTAGTGATGTTTACTGAGTAATCGAGAAGACGTCGTTGCTTTCGACCTGGGAGCTCGAGAAGCTGAGGGCCGTAGAACCATTAACCCATTCTGGCCTTTTAGGTGCAGTGCGGAGACTATAACAGTGTAATCTGGAAGTAGTTGTCACGCGATATTACACTCGGACGAGTTTTTCCTACGAATATTACTGATTACCAAGTAATTGGGACGTCGATAATATCCAAAGGAAGAGCGTAGACTTCGAGAACTCTTTATAACCTTGTTCGGCAGGGGATAAACCCCTAGTACATACCTCGTGGGTGGTTACTTTGACTCCATGCCTGTGACGTCGAACTTTTGATCCTGTTACTTTCAGCCTGTGCAACGGACTACGCAATGGTTATCCAGAATATGTGGAGCTGAGACTTCATGCCATAGTGTGATACGGTGGGAGAACTGACTTGGGATTTTGCGTTTGTGTTCGCAAATGTTTTGGTTTAGCAAGAGTCGTCGCCGACTTTTTATTTTATCCTAAGGAAAGGTCAAAAAGCACAGGAAAGACCTTTGAGATGTTTTCTTGGGTTCGGGGAGTAGATTATAGAAAGGGAAGGTATTAGCACCCTTTCTATCCATGGTTATCCATGGGCTCTTAGTTACTTGCTTAGATCACTTGCTTTGCTTTCCAATTGTTTGAAATGGTGCTTTGTGTGTGGTTTTGAAAGATGTTTTGAAAAGAGGCCATCGTTGTGGCAACCTTTGTAATAATGCTTGTTTGAATGTATACAAAGGTGTTTTTGTCTTTTGAAAAGTTTTCAATGTTTGAAAGTAGGGTTTTGAAATTTGTGTTGTGAAGTGTGTTTTGAAGATAGCAAGGATGTTTTTGCAAGTTTTGATCAAGTAACTAAGAGTTGTCTACCCTATTTTACTCAAAGATCTTTCTTATGTTTTCAACCCTTTTAACAGTGTTGTTTCACCATTGTATTTGGTGAACAACCTTGTGTTAGGATGTTAAACGGGACAGGCGCGGGTCATCATATAGACCATGATAGCAATTGTGTCAAGCATTTTTGGCAATTTTCTTAAAGGACTTGATCATTTTGTTTAGGCAACTCAGATAGCGTCATCGAGGGACTATGATCTTTTGTTTCGTTTTTGTTTTTCCAAAGTACTTGACATGCAACCATGGCCCATTTTTGAAGGCAACAAGTGGATTGAAACCCTAGGGGGTGCAAGTGTGCATTGTGTTTGTTTTTCATGCATATTTGTCTTTGATTAGGTCAAGTTAGTTGTTGATTTTATTTCGCATACAAACCCTAAGTCTGAGCATGGCATAATTGGAAGCTTTTAAATGTGCGAGAATTTAAATGCTACACTATTACAACATGATATAGGGAGGGGGTACAAATTTGAATTGGGGGTATTTGACGAGAAATTAAATTCTAAGTTATTACAACCAAATTGAATGTACAAGGCATAATACAATATTTAAATAAATACAATTAAATAAATGTCAAATAAAATGTATTATGCAAAAAAAAGATTTTTATGTATGTAAAAAGTATTTTTCAATGTGAAGTAAAAATAATAAATAAAAAAAAAAAGAAATCCAATTTTAATTATTTTGTTATTTAGGGCAAAAACCCTAATTCTTAATAAATAGTATTATTTATTAATTATATACAACAATATATTAATTTATACAAAAAAATAAAAGTATATTGTAAAAAAGATATTTTTAGTGTAAAATATTAATAAAATGAAAATGTATTCTTTTTTTTTTGTATTTTTGTCCTAATTATTTAACTAAATAAAATATATAAGTATATATATATATATATATATATATATATATATATATATATATATATATATATATATATATATATATATATATATATATATATATATATATATATATATATATATATATATATATATATATATATATATATATATATATATATATATATATATATATATATATATATATATATATATATATATATATATATATATATATATATATATATATATATATATATATATATATATATATATATATATATATATATATATATATATATATATATATATATATTAAACATATTAAATATATAAAAATAAAAATTAATTATTTACAAAAATGTGTGTATTTCAAGAAAATATTTTCAAGTGTGTATAAAAATAATAAATAAATATAAACATATTTTTTCATTATTTTTAGGTTTTGATAAAAAGAATATAAAGCAAATAAACATTTTTATACTAGTAATAATTAAAATAAATCCCAAATAAATACAAAAATTTGTGAAAATAATTCTTAGGTATTTTTTATGTTAAAAATATAATATCAAAATAAAAAATGGAATAAAAATGCAAAAATAACAAATGTACAAATAAATGGGCCAGGGGTGTGTAAACTGAAAAATGGGGTATCAAAAGCAAAGGAAACCAGGCCCAGCCCAAAATCCACTTCTTCTTCTTCCTTTGAACAGACATGCGCGCGCTTTGTACAGAAAACGCTATCTCCTGATTCCTTGATTTTTTGACAAAACTCATAACATGAAACTTGTAGAGCATCAAACAACGAATCCAAATATGTAAAAAACTTAAGCTAACTCTCAAAGACCGGAGAGAATTTCTCTGGCCCTAAATTCTAACCTAGTTTTTTCATAAAGTTCATGGATGAAATTCTCCTAGCACGATTAATATAAATGAAAACTAAGCACATGTATGGCTTCAGGGCTATGAATACAACATCTTTCATTCACAAACCTAAGTCTAACTATTCCTAAATAGAGAGATAGAAGTTCATGAAATACCTGTTTCAGTTGAGTTCGAGTTGGACAACGTAGCAACCTTCAATGGTGTTTGAGCTTCTTTTGAGCTTGCCTGAGGTCCAAGGAAGCTTTCCCAATGCTTGGCTTATTTTGAAACAGCTTGAATCGTGCTACAGAACTCAACCTGCAAAGCTTTGAAACAAAAATGGCAATGTGTGTTAATGGTGTTACAACAACTTGTGGATGATCTGGATAGCTCAGGTAGGTTGGTTGGAAGATGTTTGAAGTATCTTTGGGCAAAACGCACGATGGAATATGGAGATAGAGATGGTTCTGCAGGGCTTGCCCTGTTTTGCAGAAAAATAGGGATTTTGTGTACAAGGGGGTTTGAGAGGCAAAGGGGTCGTGTTTCTGGATTGTTGGGAGGTATCAAACTTGTTTACAATGTTTGTGTAAGTTGGTTTTTACAGATGTGAGAGATGGCTTGTATTTTGCAAGTTTCTTCTACTTGAAGCAAGAGTGTGTATGTTCTCAATGCAAACCTGTACAAGCCCTCTATTATGCTGCACACTTTTCCCTTGGTTCTTGGAATTGGTAGATTGAATCTTGCTTCAAGGATATGGCCCCATGCCTCAAGGATCTTGTTTTGACATAAAGTGCAATTTTACAAAAATGGCATTTTACCTTTTTCCAAATAGGGATTAGTCTTGTATGCAATGTCCAAAAGAACAAGATAATACCTTAGCTCAATGGTTATGCATTAAATTATGGAGTATAAACTGGTTTTGAGGCCTGCAAGCTAGTACCAAGCATGCTGATTTGAAAATGCAAGTTTGTATGAACATGTATTGGTCATGGATCAAAGTGAGTTTTTGCCAACTTCAAGCATTCGATTCTCTCTAACCACAAGGGTGTTTGAGGAGTTCTTGGACAATTTGGAAAGCTTGGAACATGTACTATAATCCATCTTTGAAATGCAACTTGAAACTCCAAGTGGAACTATGTGAAAAATGGCCAAGAAGATGGGTCAAAATCCTGCCTAGATTAGGGCAAATTTTCTATAAGTTAAAAGTTTTAGGTACCCTTGTTCCAAAAATCATAACTTGAGATACAAGTTTCTTTTGAGAAAACTTTGTGAATCAAAGTTGTAGACTTTGTGATGGACTACAACTTTCATGTTTCAAGTTTTGTTTGAATCCATTTGATCTTGGTGAAAAAATGGGACAAAGTTAGGAAAAAATAAGAAAATTTCATAACTTAGAAAATTTCTAAGTTATGAAATTTTTCCATTTTAAACCCTAATTTGCATTTTTGGGTTTCTTGATGAACAAGTTTCATAATTTGACATGTCTTGATGAAAAATGACCCTTGGCACTTGATTTTGGCCAAAAAGTCAAAGTTTGACTTTTCAGTGTACAATCAAATTTTAATCAGTTGACTGAAAAATTCACCTGTCAATCCTATGCATTTGAGATCTTTTGAACTTGTTGAATGGGTCAAGATAATGTCATTGAGTCCTTGAGTCCATGGTTGAGCTTGATTTTCCATTGGCTAGGTCAAACAGTCAAAAATTGCCTTTGTGCAGTCAAAATCCTAAAAATGACCATTTTGCCCCTTTTGGTGATCTGATCAAATTTCTTGTGGAATTGTGATCCAAACTTGATCAAATGGTTCATAGGAGTTCATAATGTTGATGTGGGTAAAATTTCATGAGGTTTGACTGTCAATTGGTCACAATTGACTTTTTCCCCAATACAGTTGATTTCTAGGTCAACTGTCCAATTGACTGGGCAAAAATTTGAATCAAGGCTTGAAACTTGGTATGGACAAACTTGTGAGTCCAACATGAAGTATGAAAGTCATTTTGGGTGTTGTAGGTCAAAACATCACTGTGCAAACTCAAACCTAATTTGGGTCAACAGTGCAAGGAGGTGTCTTGAGCAGAGCAAAACCCTAGCTTGATCTTGAATTCCAAGAGTCTTGTGATGAGAAATGTTGATGAAAATGGGAGGGAAAATTTTGGGGTACAACACATAGCATACCATGACATCATATCATCATGTATATACATCTCATATCTAGGGAAATCCAAAGACAAGTCTCGTTGATATGGTTTTTCAACAAAAAAAAAGGGGAAATTTTAAAAAGATAGACGAGTCTTTGGGTCTCCTCAGAAATGAAGATAAAGCATTCATCCATGTTACCATGAATTCATTTTTTCACAACAAAAACTCATTGGGGTCCCCTTTCTTAGAAATCCAGTAAACAGCAAAGACGACTCATCCACATCCTTATCGTACCAGAGGCAACCAGCAAAGGCTAATGGATCTTTTTTGAAGAGAATCAGAATGCACTCCGTCGGGATATGGACACTATGGGTACTCGCATGGATCAACTTATGGAAACCCTTCATGCCGTGATCAAGGGTAAAGAAGAACTACACCAAAGTGTTGCCAAGCTTACTACTGCTGCTCCTTCCACTTCTGCTAATGGGAGAAATGACAATGCAAATGTGGAGACTCCTACCGGTGCTCCTAGGAATGATGTCGACGATCATCATGATGTTATTGATCTTGATGAACCCCAAGTGAACCTTGCTGCCGGGGTTGCCGAAACTGCAAAAATGTATCATGCTGTCGAAGAGCGACTTAGAGCCATGGAGGGTATCAAGGCTTCCGGATTCAATACTGCTGCAATGTGCCTCGTGCCTGGGGTAGTTATTCCTCCCAAGTTCAAAGTACCAGAGTTTGACAAATACAAAGGCACTTCTTGCCAAGAGACTCATCTTCGTTCCTATTGTCGCAAAATGGCGGCCTATGCTGAAAATGAACCATTACTCATGCATTTCTTTCAAGACAGCTTGACCGGGGCATCATTGGATTGGTATATGCAATTGGAAAGATCTCATGTCAGTACTTGGGGAAAGCTTGCTAATGCTTTTTTGAAACATTACCATTACAATACTTCCATGGCTCCAAGTCGTACTCAGCTCCAGGGGATGGTACAAAAGTCTGAAGAGTCTTTCAAAGAATATGCTTAGAGGTGGCGTGAACTGGCTGCAAGGGTCCAACCTCCTCTCTTGGATCGTGAATTGATTGATCTGTTTATGGGTACTCTACGAGGCCCTTATCTCCAACATATGCTCAGTAGCACTTCTACTTCTTTCTCGGATATGGTCATTATTGGTGAACATGTTGAGACGTGCATTAAGGCTGGAACGATTCAAGGTGTTCCTAACAATGTTAACAACAATACAGGCATTAATAGGAAACCATTTTCTGGTTTTGTCAAGAAGAAAGAGGGCGAGACCAGTGCCATCACCGTCAACCAAGGAAGAGCTCCCGCATTTCCTCAAGTCCAATTCCCTTATTTTCCTACACCTGCTGCTGTTCCCAACCAATTTGTTCCTCAAGTATATGCTGCTACAACTCCAGCACCCTGGATGGCCCAACAACGGCCTTTCTCTCCGCAACCACATTATGTTCCGCAACAATAATTTGCACCCCCTACAACTTATCAACAAGCGAATCAACATCTCCAAGGCCCGAGAGCTCCTCAAAGACAGAGAGCCCCTGAAAGAAGATTTAATCTCATTCCCATGTCCTACGCTCAGCTTCTCCCACAGTTACTTGCTAGTCAAATGGTTCAATTGCACGAACTTGATCCACCCCCAAATCCTCTCCCTAGGGGATATGATATTAATGCTCATTGCGAATTCCATTATGGGGCCCCAGGCCATACAATTGAAAATTGTAGAGCATTCAAGTGCAAAGTTCAAGATCTCATCGATGCAAAAGCCATCAACTTCAACCCTATTGGTCTGAATATTCAAAATAATCCCATGCCTCCTCATCAAGGGGGAACAGTCAATGCTATTGAAGAAGTTAATGAACGGGTTTTGGTATCAAAGGTTGATGAAATTAAGATATCTTTGGAAACTGTCAGAGAACATTTGTTGAAGCATGAAGTGCTACAAGAACTCCATGACTTCTGCTTAACATGTTCTTCCAAACCAGAAGAGTGTGCTGAGTTGAAGACGGCCATCCAACAGTTGATCGATGAAGGTGTCTTGCAGATAGAGAAAGTATTCTGAGAGGAAGAGATTGATGTCCTGGAAATCCATTACTATCCGAGAAGCTTTTCAGCCACCCCTAGTATTCTGTTAACAATTCAGGTTCCTATTACCCCCACAATGATTCAAGCTCCTATTCCTCCTACAAGCAACGACTCGAAGGCAGTTCCATGGGAGTATAATGTAGTCTATATTCATGGAAAAAGGTATGAGTGCCCTCCGGTTGGTGACAAGAATGTTACCAACATTGCGGGAACAAGTAACATGACTCACAGTGGTCGGATCTTTTCTCCTCCACCACCACCTCCTAAGGAAACTAACAGTGAAGCTCTAGCTAAGGCCATGGGAAAGCAAGTGATGGATAATCAACCCGAACTTTCTGTAGGACAAGAAACGGAGAAACTTTTGAGAATTCTCAAGCGGAGTGATTACAAAGTAGTGGACCAGCTCAACTAGACACCATCCAAGATTTCCATCTTGTCTCTCCTTTTGTGTTCAGAGGCCCACCGCAACGCCTTATTGAAGACCTTATGTTCTGCTCATGTTACCCAAGACATCTCTGTGGCCCAGTTTGAAGGGATCGTCACTAATATTGCTGTAGGAAATTGTTTGGGTTTCTGTGATGATGAACTCCCAATTGAAGGCAGAGCCCACAATAAAGCACTGCATGTTTCTATGAAGTGTTTGGAAACTGTTCTATCTTGAGTTTTGGTGGATACAGGTTCTTCACTCAATGTGATGCCTAAGATTACCCTGTTTAAACTAAATATGGACGGAGTAATGATGAGGCCCTCCACTCTAAATGTTTGAGCGTTTGATGGTTCGAGAAGATCTGTGGATGGAGAAATGGATTTTCCTGTCAGGATTGGTCCTCACACTTTCTATTTGTCATTCTATGTTATGGACATCCGTCCATCCTATACTTTCCTTTTGGGTCGTCCATGGATCCATGTAGCAGGAGCTGTGACATCTACCCTTCATCAACGCCTGAAGTTCATTGCGAATGACCAAGTTGTCGTCGTTTGCATGGAAGAAGATATAGTGATTAATAATTTGACTACTTACCGTTATGTGTAAGTGGAAGGCGAGGTACAAGAGTTGCCCTTTCAAGCTCTAGAGATTATTACTGTTGAAAAATTCCCCGTTGTGGAATGTAAGAAGTATGAGATACCCCTGGCCTCTTTGAAGGATGCCAAAGCCCTCATAGAAGCTAGACCTACCCATGACAGTTGGGGCAAATTGATTGAAGTTCCAGAGAAGAAAGATCGTTTTGGTCTTGAATATCAGTCATTATCCTCTGTGCAAACTGGTTGGGTTCCTCTCAAAGGACAGCAGGTTCCCCCAATTTCTGAAGTGTTCGTCAGTACTGGTGTAAGCAAAGAAGGACAAGTGCTCTCCACAGATGCTGAAGGTGACGATGAAGATATTTCAAGATTTATCTATCAAGTTACGTCGGACCAGGAGCTCAGCAATTGGACTGCCGTGGACATCCCTGAAGTTGTTTTCCTTGATGTGTAATTTTATGTTTCCATTTTTAGTCATATGTCCTGCCCAAGGCATACTGACAGCTTGTAGAAGGGGCCCCTTATGTTTCAATCTTAGTTTAACATTGAATGAAAAATCACACTTTCGCATACAATTTTGTTCTCTGTCTTTTCTTTTACTTTTACTTTTTCAAAATAAAAATGGCAATACTTTTCTTTTCATATTCTAAATATTCTTTTGCACTTTCTAAAAATAAAACATAAAATCATCGATCATGCAGATCCGTCTCGGACTCCGTTGGAAATGATAATGCTATGGCTCCTTATATCCTTGAGAATTCAGTTGATCATGCTAACGAAGATAGTGAGGAAGATTGTGAAGTTCTTGAAGAACTAGCCAGACTCTTGAGACAGGAAGAGAAGGTCATCCAGCCGTATCAAGAAGAAACAGAAGTCGTCAATCTCGGTACTGAAGAGGTAAAGAGAGAAGTCAAGATAGGGGTCACCTTTCAAAGTGAAGAAAATAAGGGGTTGATTGAATTGCTTCAAGAGTATGCTGACATCTTCGCCTGGTCGTATGAAGACATGCCCGACTTAGACACTGATATAGTAATGCATAGATTACCACTCAAGCCAGAATGTCCTCCTGTAAAGCAAAAACCAAGAAGGACCAGACCCGACATGGCCTTGAAGATCAAAGAAGAGGTTCAGAAACAGCTTGAAGCAGGTTTCCTATCTGTGATAAATTACTCGTCTTGGATTGCTAACATTGTGCCCATACCTAAGAAGGATGTTAAGGTACGCATGTGTGTTGACTACCGATACTTGAATAGAGCAAGCCCGAAGGATGATTTCCCGTTGCCTCATATTGACGTATTAGTTGATAACACTTCTCAGTCTTCAGTGTTCTCCTTTATGGATGGATTCTCTGGCTACAATCAGATAAAGATGGCCCTGGAAGACATGGATAAAACAGCTTTCACAACTCCTTGGGGTACCTTTTGCTACAGAGTCATGACTTTTGGTCTTAAAAATGCTGGTGCGACATATCAGCGAGCTATGGTGACTCTCTTTCACGACATGATTCATAAAGAAGTCGAGGTGTATGTGGACAACATGATTGCGAAGTCACAGACTGAAGAAGAACATTTGGTTCATTTGAAGAAGTTGTTCGATTGTTTGCGAAAGTTCAGGTTAAGGCTTAATCCCAACAAATGCACATTTGGGGTTCGGTCGGGCAAGTTACTCGGTTTTATCGTGAGTCAACGAGGAATTGAAGTAGATCCAGACAAAGTAAAAGTAATACAAGATATGCCGACACCGAAAAATGAGAAGGAAGTACGAGGTTTCCTTGGAAGGTTTAATTACATAGCCAGGTTCATTTCCCATCTTACTGCTACCTGTGAACCCATCTTTAAATTGTTACGCAAGAATCAGGATGTCTGTTGGGATAAGAGTTGTCAAGAAGCTTTCAAGAAGATTAAGCAGTATCTTCAAGAACCACCAATACTCATACCACCATTTCCCGGGAGACCTCTCATTATGTATTTGACTGTGCTTGAAGGATCTATGGGTTGTATGCTCGGACAACATGATGATACTGGACGAAAAGAACACGCCATTTACTATTTGAGCAAGAAGTTTACTGATTGTGAATCAAGGTATTCCTTACTTGAGAAGACTTGTTGTGCTCTTACGTGGGCAGCCCGACTCTTGAGGCAGTATATGTTGACACATTATACACTTATGATATCTAAGATGGATCCGATAAAGTACATCTTCGAGAAACCAGCACTTACAGGAAGATTGGCTCGGTGGCAAATGCTTTTTTCTGAGTATGACATCCAGTACGTCACACAAAAGGCCATCAAAGGTAGCATTCTTGCTGATCATCTCGCTCTCCAACCATTGGAAGAATATCAACCCATGAAGTTCGACTTTCTAGACGAGGATATTATGAAACTTGATGACAATGAAGGACCTGAACCAGGGGAGCGATGGACTCTCACGTTCGATGGTGCATCAAATGCTATGGGTCATGGTATTGGGGCAGTTCTGACCTCTCCACGCGATACTCACATACCTTTCACTGCCAGATTATGTTTTGATTACACGAATAATGTCGCTGAATACGAAGCTTGTGTGATGGGCCTTGAGGCAGCCATTGATTTGAAGATCAAGATTCTTGAAGTTTATGGGGACTCTGCTTTAGTGATACATCAAGTAAGGGGTGATTGGAATACATGACACCCTAATTTAGTTCCATACAGGGATTACATAGTTGAGTTGTTGCCCGCTTTCGATGAGGTCGCCTTTGAGCATATTCCTAGAGAAGCGAATCAACTGGCAGACGCTCTGGCCACTTTAACAGCGATGTTCAAAGTCAATTACCCGAATCATGCACCCAGTATAAGGATATGTCGTTACAAGGAGCCAGCACATATTTTCCATGCTCATTGTCTCACCACTAAAGATGTATCATATGAAAGGCCGTGGTATTTCGACATCAAAAGATATCTTGAGAAGCAAGAGTACCACGAAGGTGCTACGATTTGTGATAAGCGGACTCTCATAAGGTTGGCGTCTAAGTTTTTATTTTCAGGAGACGTTCTGTACAAGAGAAACTATGATTCAATTCTGCTCAGATGCGTGGATAGACACGAGGCAGAATCCATTATACGAGAAATACATGAGGGCTCTTTTAGGACTCATGCCAGTGGGTATTCCATGGCCAAGAAAATCCTACGAGCAGGTTATTTCTGGATGACGATAGAAAGTGACTGTTGTGTATATGCCAAAATGTGCCATAAATGTCAGGTTTACGCAGATAGGATACATGTTCCTCCCACTCCTTTGAATGTGATGACTTCACCATGGCCCTTTGCAATATGGGGTATCGATATGATTGGACGCATCGAGCCGAGCGCTTCAAATGGACACAGGTTTATCCTCGTTGCTATTGACTACTTCACCAAGTGGGTGGAAGCGGCTTCGTACAAGAATGTGACCAAGCAAGTTGTCACTCGTTTCATCAAAAGAGAGATCATATGCCGGTATGGAACTCCTAACAAGATCATCACTGATAACGGGTCAAATCTCAACAACAAGATGATGAAGGAAATGTGTGAAGAGTTCAAGATCGAGCACCATAATTCATCACCCTATCGGCCAAAGATGAATGGGGTCGTCGAAGCCGCTAACAAGAACATAAAGAAGATCGTCCAGAAAATGGTGAGAACATATAAAGATTGGCATGAGATGTTTCCTTTTTCCCTGCATGGCTATCGAACTTCGGTGCGTACTTCTACTGAGGCAACTCTGTTTTCACTAGTCTATGGTATGGATGCGGTACTCCCGGTCGAAGTGGAGATTCCTTCCTTAAGGGTTCTGATGGATACTAAACTTGATGAAGCAGAATGGATTCAAACGAGACTCGACCAACTCGATCTCATCGAAGAAAAGCGTCTGGCATCCATTTGTCACGGTCAGTTATACCAACAACGCCTCAAGAGGGCATTTGACAAGAATATTCGGCCTCGAGAGTTCCACTCAGGTGACCTGGTCTTAAGAAAGATTCTCCCAATCCACACTGATCCAAGAGGCAAGTGGACTCCCAACTATGAGGGACCGTACATCGTGAAGAAAGCTTTCTCAGGAGGTGCTCTGATCCTGAAAAACATGGATGGGGAAGACGTTCTGCTTCCAGTCAATTTAGACTCAGTCAAAAAATACTACGCATGAAAGGACCCGCTAAGTCGAAAACCCGAAAGGGCGGCTTAGGCAAAAGTTAGGGCTAAAAAAGAAAAAAAGAGAATAACCCGCTAAGTCAAAAACCCGAAAGGGCGACTTAGGCAAAAATGGGTGTCCTGGTGGATTGAAAACCCGAAAGGGCGATCCAGGCAAAAATTAGGGACAAAAAGCGAGAGACTGCAGTCTGAAGACTCTTCACGTACACCCTCTTAATGCGGGATGGATTGATCTAACTATTATCCTTTGGAAGCACGACACTAGGACGACCCGGGATGCAAGAACTATAGCAATATCAGTTTTAACGGAAATTCGAGATTTTCTTATTGCCATTTTACTCGTTGTATTTCTTTCTTTCTCTGCAACTTCCTCATTTAGGAGTTGTTTCTATGTATGAATGCCCATTTACGGGCCAAACTCATTAATAAAAATTTGCCCTTCCACTAAATTTTTTTTTTGTTATGTTCTTTTACTTTATTCTTCGTATGCGTATTGTGATTTAAATTCTTTGTTAAGCATTGCATTGGAAACAGTAAGTCAATAATAATCACGAGTTAAGATGTGAAACACTACATTACATGGATATGAAGGCATCCCAAGGGAATATTGTGGCGTTCAAGTGTTCGTTCTTCTGTGAAGATGTTTCTTTCGCCTGCCTCGAGGACGGCTCAAAGCTCAGTGCATTAGGTCAAGAAGTTCACCTCCTCGCATTTCAAGTTTCTTCTTAAAGTCTCTAAGCCATTTAGTCGAGAATTTGAAGTTTGAACTGACAAATGTGGAGTTTGAGCACTTCAGGAAATAAGGTTAATGGGTCATGATAATCAAGATATGTTTGGTTGCTTGAGTTACAAGTTACTTGTGGTTTGGACACCAAAGTTACGGTTCTCATTGAGAGTGCACGTTTGTTTTAGATATATATGAAGATTGGGAATTGAAAGGCAAGGCGCATGGTTTACTTGAGGCGCAAGTTATGAAGATTATGTATGATTTCTTGAAATTTAAGTTACAAAATTAAGATGTGCATTTGAATTATTCAAGAGAGAATTTCAGAGTTCAAACAAGATTCGAGAGTCATTTGATTTCTACAACAAAGTTCATCATTGATAAATTCGGTCAAATTCGTGCTCATTACTATTTTTGGGACAATTTACAAGGCATGTTACAGTGTGAAATACAAATTACATTTGTTTGTTTACAAAAAAAAATAATAAAGAAATAAATGTTTGTTTCTTCAAGCCTCTTTGCTCCATCTTTAAGCCACTCGTCCTCACCCCTTGCCATGGCCTCTTCATCTTTCAACCTCGCTCGCCTTTAAACCCTTGTGCTCATGAAACAAGATCAAGAAAACAAAAAAAAAGTTAGTAAACAATCAACACATGAAAAAATTTCAAGCACGAATTAATTGTCAAGAGGATTCTTTGTATCTCATCATTAGGATTTGCACTTGGAATCAGAAATTGGAAAAAGCTTTTGTTTTCACTCATAAGTCATCTCCTCCTATTATGCAAATCACAAAAAAAAATTGGTTCACAAAAAGGGAACAAGAAATTTAGAACAAATTCATTACAAAAAACAACATCAAGATAGCAAGCGTCCAAGCCAAATACACAAGCCAAGGCAGCAAAACAACAGCATCAAAATAAATACAAGCAAGCAAACTGTCCCCCAGAAGCAATGTCAAGACTTCTAAACAGCACAAAACGAGCCAAAATTGTCCAAGGCAAAAAATAGCAATAACAGCATAAAGCAACATGTAACAAAATGCAACAGCAGCTGCAAGTTGGCAGCTGTTGTACCCCAAAATTTGCCCTCCCATATTCTTCAAGAAATTGCCAAGCATGCTTCAAAATCTCCCCAAGGATTGCACAGTTAAAGAGCCTCCTAAACAGTCAAAATTAGGGTTTTGGCTCTGACAGAGTAAATGAAGTTTCCAAGGGTCCAATCAAGTCCCACATGCCTACAAATATGGTCAAGCATCCTCATACCAAGTTTCAAGACTTTCAGCACAAAATTGCACAGTCAAAAACCCTAATTGCACTACAGTCAACTGTAGGGGCAAAATGGTCATTTGACAGTCAAAAGTTCAAATTTTTGGTCAACATCTCATTTTGAAGCCATAAACATCATTTGATCAATGCTTGATCATGATTCTCAAAGCTTGGCTCAAAAATCATCAAGATGCAAAAGTTTCCTTATTTGGACAGTTGAAAAAGTCAACTATAAATTGATCAGGGCATAACCTCCACATGGATTATCAGAAAAATTCCATCAAAAGCTCATTTTGAAGATAAAGACATTTCCTACAACTCCTCTTCATACTTCAAGTCCAAGAAATTCTCTCACAAAACGTTATCAATTTCAACATTATAGGTCATTTTCAAAAGTCAACAAAAAGGGACTTTAAGTCAAAGGCCATAACTTGAGATTGGTAAATCAAAATGACATGGGACAAAAGGCATTGGTTAGAGGACTCAAAGACCTTTCCAAAATGTCCAAGAACATGAGCAAAGCTTAAAAATTGAGCAAGTTATGCCTTGTGGAAGTTGGGAAATTTTTGGATATTTTGAAAAGTCAACATTGATTCAAATGACCTAAAATTGCTAATGGGCCTCTTTTTCTTCCACAATTCATTATCCAAGGCATGTGCACGACCATTTGGCCCAAAGGGAAGTTTTTATCATTTTTTATTTATTTATTTGGATTTTTAATCATTAATAATTCATTTAATTAATTAAAATACATGAAAAATGCTAAACCTAATTTTTCAAATCTTTTTGTGCATAGAATAATCTTAAGATTTTGTGTGTAATCAGATTTGGAAAGTATCTTGGTGATTGAACATGATTTGGACTAAGTTGGCATGAAAAGATTAGAAAATATTTTGCCTTGAAAACCAAATATTATTCAATCAATGCAAAGGTTTTTTGGATCAAATTTTAACCCTAATTGATTCCATACATAAGCTTGATCAAGACCTAATGCCTGCTAACCAAGAAGCTGCGCCATATACCAAGAAACCAACTTGAATTTTTTGCTTGAAAACTCAAATCTGAAAACTGTTTTCCAGGGCGATTCAAGCTGAGATAATCATCTCATCACCTTCCTAAGACCTTAAGCAACGTGCCTGAATAGGTTTCCACGTCCCTAACCCTTTGAATCGGTATACAGAAGTCAATTTTTTCTCATAAAAATGCATATTCGTGTTTTAATTTTGAGACATTCTCATAGCATTTTGTTTATGTATTCATACTAAGCGATGTGTTCTGAAGCTAACCCTATATTTTAATTGCGTTTTTATGCACTATTGGAGAATCTGCCATTGTTATATTCTAGGGTTTTGCAAGCTTTGAATTGGGCGTTTTTTAACGCTGTAAAATTAGAGGACCTCAATGCCATGACCATGTTCAGCGCGCTTGGACGAAAAAGATAGGACCCTCGCGCCTAATTTATGAGGCCACATGGCCTGTTCGCTATTTTCTGGAATGGCATATTCTGGAACGGTCCAAAAACCGTTGCTTATGGTTTTGTGTTTCAGGAAAAATTAACGAAGAAGAAGAAGATGATGCGTGGAAGAATGCCATTGGGTGATTCAAATGATTAGCGCGTTTTTTTATTTTGTCCACTAATCCATTGTTTTCTTATTATATTATTTAGTGTCCATCAGATTAAAGAATAAACACGCTGGCTTGAGTGGTAGGGAAGACGCTTGGTAAACCACGGGACCTGGGTTCGAGCCCCAGGTCCCCACCCCCCTTTCATATTATTTTTCATTTAATATTTGTGTGCAGTTTCAACGTTATGGACCACCGTGCATCATCAAAATCAAGCCGTCCACTTGGCCAATGGAAGCGATCAGAGGGCCATGATCTGAAGTCCATGGTAGACACCAGTCAACCACCTCACACGCTGGCATGAAAGTCAATCAGGCCATGAACAATTGGGTCTAAAATGCTAAGTCTCACCTCCAAATTAGGGGCAGAACCCCCTAGGTTTGCATTATTTCTTTTCATTATTTTGGTATTATTTTCAATTATTGTCTTTATTTTAACTAATTCTTTAATCTAATTATTTTCATAAAAAATATAAAAAACTAAAAAAATCAGAAAAGAGACAAAAATTAAAATATTCTATTTAATTAATATTTTTTTTTGTAAATAAAATTCATTAATTCCCTTAGTTTTAAATTTAGGTTAACCTTAACTTTTTTTTAATAAAAATCTAAAATTGGTAGAATTAGGGTTTGAATAATTTTTTATCTTTTTTTCTTTTCTTTCATAATAATTAAATATTTCCTATTATTTTTATAAATCAAGATTTGCATGTAAATAATTAGGTTAATATTAGGTTAAAATTTAATACTTTCTTAATAAACTCAAACAATTAGAATTAGGGTTAATCTTTTAATTTCATTTAATTCTTTTTTCATTAAAATCATAAAATACAAAAATACCAAAAACAATTTCTTTTTCTTTAATTTAATTAATTTGCTAATAATTTAATTTCATTAAAAAGGGTCCAACGCCCTCGTTTCTAATCTTGTTTCAATTCGCGCGTTTTATTTCGTTTCCGTTAATATTTATGTACCTCTCCCAAAGCCGTGTAAACTTAATTTCTCGCACTTTTAGTTCTTTAATTCTTTATTTTTCTGTCAAATCGGGTTCTGGAAATTTTGGCGATGTGGACCCGCGCCTTTTGTAATAGCTTTAGAACTTTTATTTCTCGCAATATTTTAACTGTTAACAAATGCATGCAAGAATGAATGGCCTTAAATAAAAACAAGCGCATAGATCACTTTAACATGACAAGATAAAATATCTGAATCTGACACACAAATCACCCACCACCCCTAGGGTACGCCTCACTGTTGCCTTGCCTCGAAAGGTGATCGTCGAGTAGAGGATGTCTTAGTAAGTCCTCATGATCCGGGAACCTGGCATGAGGGTAGCTTCTAAGGTGTCTTCCTATTGCTCCGGTGATCACCATGTCCCGAACCTCGAATTGACCCGAACACCTCCAACGGTGGTGCTACCTACCTCTCAATGGTGGGATGGCACTACTTTAAAGGACATCTACACAGACGAATTCCTTAGGGTAGGTAGACGACTCTAGATACTTGCTCTAATTTCAAAACAAATCAAAAATACTTTTCACACCGACACCTTTTCAAAAAGCTTTAGAGAGCAATTTTTCAAACACTCTTGAGGACCGATACAAGAGTCGAACTGGAATTTTCAAAGAAACTTTTTAAAACCCACATTTGAAAAGCAAACAAACAATTTTGAAAACACAATGAGCAAGTATCTAAGAGCCCATGGATAACCATGGATAGAAAGGGTGCTAACACCTTCCCTTTCTATAATCTACCTCCCGAACCGAGAGCTATCTCTTTAAGGAATTTTTCTGTGCTTTTGTCCTTTCCTATTGGAGAAAATAAAAGACGGTGGCGACTCTTGCTTCCGCGACATTTCGCGAACTAGCGTTAAACAGTCAGTTCCAGATCCACCGATCAGAGAACTGGCGACTCTGCTTGGGAATGATAATTTAAAGTGAGGTGTACCTTAGGGATAGTTCATAATTGTGTTTTCAATTGTATTGACTTGTTTGCTTTAAATTGTGGGACTGTCTTGGGAGTTCTATAGATCCTAACCCGGATCTGGGGGATACCTTCTTAGAAAGTAGCAACAAGACTGTGAGGGAACTGTGCGGGGTATACCGACATGGTTGAAACAGTCTGCTATGTTGATGTGGCACTTTGGTGTGTACCGGTAACCCTTGAGTTCAGTCAAGGAGAGTACGGGGCCTCTGCGTGGTGTCGTGAAGCATCAACAGACCTTAGGAACCTTAATTGAACTATCTTGGCCTCTTTAGGGTAGTAAGATAACTGACTTTGGTGCAGTCCGAGGTTGGTTGATACTCGATACTACACTCAATTGAGGGTTGCTTTCCTGGAATATTTCGGTCGCCAGTTCAGTGGCTAAATCGAAACGATGAACAATGAAAGAAATCCCGTGATGTTGGGATCCTTAGAACCCGGTTACTTCTAATAGGACAGGTTGAACCCACCAACTTCAAGAGGGTACTACCCGGACCCCATGCTGGCCTTCAACCCTAAGGGCTTGTCTTGTGTGCCTTGTGTGCCTTACATGTTTGTCTTTGTAAATATCTGTGGTGTGTTTAATCATAGCATCATGACATCATCCAGCATCATATGCATTGACTAACCATTTCAGGGGTTCGAATCTTCATCTTTGTTCTTGTTTTGTAGGACATGGAAGCTGTTCGTAGAAAGACAATTCAAGTCATCCTTGTAAGGGTCCCTCCTCAACTTAAGGAACTTATATCCAGGATTCCCGAGAACTCTTCATTCAGTGAAAGACATGGAAGACTCATCAGCTTGGTCAATACCAACATTGAGGAAGATATGATCAAGGTCCTGTTCCAATTCTTTGACCCTCTGCATCACTGTTTCACCTTCTTGGACTATCAGCTGGTACCTACATTGGAGGAGTTCTCCCGGCTCCTGAAGATCCCTATCCTTGATCAGCTACCCTACAACGGTACGGAAAAGGAACCCAAGCTTGAAGAGATTGCTAAAGCCTTACACCTACAGTCATCTGACCTCAAGGGACATTGGGAAGTTAGAAGTGGTATCAAAGGGTTCTTATCCAGGTTTCTGTTTGAAAAGGCCCATGAATGTTGGAACTCCCTTGACTTACAAGCTTTTGAAGAAGTTGTGGCCCTCCTTGTCTATGGTTTGGTGTTGTTCCCTAACCCAGATCAGCTCATAGATATCAGTGCCGTCCAGATCTTTATGTCCAGGAATCCTATACCTACGTTGCTGGGGGACATCCTTCACTCATGTTACACTCGAACCATGAGAAAAAGAGGTGTCCTTATGTGTTGCACTCCTCTCCTGGGAAGGTGGTTTATTTCGCACCTTCCACAATCAGTTTTGAAGAATGAGCGGGGTTTGAGATGGTCACAACGGTTGATGACTCTTACACATGCAGATATACATTGGTGCCCTCGGTCCCGAGAAGATGTCACTATCATTGATCGTTGCGGTGAGTACCCTAATGTTCCTTTACTTGGAATCAGAGGAGGTATTACTTACAACCCATGCCTGGCTTGGAGACAGTTTGGTTACGCTCGGAGGGATGGTCCTCATGACATGTTAATTCCTGACATAGTTTTTGACTTCGACAACGATACTCAAGGACTTCGCCAGAGATTTATCAGAGCTTGGAGGATGCCAAGCAGGATAGACAGTAAGACGCTGGGGCACAGGAATTCCATCCCGTTGGAACCTTATCTCAAGTGGGTACGAGCCCGCTCCCAGAAGTTAGTGATGCCTTATCCCCATATGCTCCCTGTGATCAAAGAGCCAGTCTTGGAAGGAGAAGTGTCCTGCACTATTCAGCACCCTGATATGCCCACATCCTGGGAAGAGATGCAGAAGAGCTGGATCCAGCTTAAGGAAGAACGGAATTCTCTTGAGACCAGCCTACATGCTAGTGAAAAGAAGGTCTTGGAGCTCACCCGCCTGTTGCATGAGGAGAGGAATCTCAACACTTACATAGCTCCAAAGAGGATGCGTAGTGTATTTTGGGATTGATTTGCTTTTGTATTATTTTGCCCATGAGGCTTTGATGTACTAAACAATTATTTCCTTAATGATAACGTGTGTTCCTTTTTGTCTACAACAAATTTGAACTTTCGAACCCTTGAATGCATTGCATAAATACATATCATTCATCATGTGCATAGCAGGTTTTCCTCTTTTCAGGTTGCTTACAGTTCTTCGCTGTTTATTTCAGCATCATGAATCCTGACTCGTCATCAACTGAGATGTCCATCAAGGCTCTTCAGGCGCAGAATACGCAATTTCAGAAATTAATCATGGGTTTGGCTCAGGGCCAAGAAGAGCTGAAGGCTCTGCTCCTGAAGAAGGAAAAGAAGAAGAAGAGAAGGACTATTCTGTTCAACTCGGGCCGAAGGTTTGGCAACACTCTGCAAAATGAAGAGGCTGGTTCTTCCATTGGCAAGGGTACTCCTCAAGCGGAAAAAGGTCCTAGTCCAGTAGTCTCTGACAACGAGACTGATTTTGATGAAGAGCAATATCCTCCGGCAGAAGACCGTTACAAGCAGTTGGAAGACATGTTGAATGCTATGGAGATCCAACAGGTACCTGGGCTGGATTTTGGAGATTTGGGTTTGTCTACTGGTGTAATCATTCCTCGTAAATTCAAAGCACCATCTTTCACTAAGTACGACGGGGCGTCTTGTCCCAAGCTACATCTCAGGTCCTATGTTCGAAAGATTCAACCGTACTCAGCGGATAAGAATTTGTGGATCCACTTCTTCCAGGAGAGTCTTTCAGGGACTCATCTTGAATGGTTCTATCAACTGGATGGGACCAAGGTTCGTAACTGGGAGGAGTTGGCTACTGCTTTCTATAAGCAGTATCAGTATAATGCCGACCTTGCCCCTACACGTACCCAACTCCAGGGTATGTCGTTAGGTTCAAGTGAAGGTTTTAAAGAGTACGCTCAGAAGTGGAGGGATCTGGCTGGCAGGGTGCAGCCTCCGTTGACTGATCGGGAGTTGGTAGACATGTTCTTGGGGACCCTATCTGGGCCATTTTTCAACCATCTTATTGGGAATTCTTCTGCTGGATTCACTGATCTTATTCTGACTGGAGAGAGAATTGAGGCTGGGTTGAAGTCTGGAAAGATTCCGAAGGGTGCATCGTCTAGTTCAGAGAAGAAACCTGTTGTACCCCAAAAATTTGCCCTCCCATATTCTCCAAGAAATTGCCAAGTCAAGCTTCAAAATCTCCTCAAGGGTTGCATAGTCAAGGGCCTCCTAAGCAGTCAAACTAGGGTTTTGGTTCTCACAAGGAAGCTGAAGTTTTCAAGGCCTCAATCAAGTCTCCCATGCACACAAACATTGTCAAGCACCTACATGTCAAGTTTCAAGACTTTCAGCACAAAATTGCACAGTCAAAACCCTAATTGCACTACAGTCAACTGTAGGGGCAAAATGGTCATTTGGCAGTCAAAAGTTCAAATTTTTGGTCAACATCTCATTTTGAAGCCACAAACATCATTTGATCAATGCTTGATCATGATTCTCAAATCTTGGCTCAAAAATCATCAAGATGCAAAAGTTTCTATTTTTGGACAGCTGAAAAAGTCAACTGAAATTGACCAGGGCATAACTTTCACATGGATTATCAGAAAAATTCCATCCAAAGCTCATTTTGAAGAGAAAGACATTTCCTACAACTCATCTTCATACTTCAAGTCCAAGAAATGCTCTTTTCAAAAACAAATCAAAATACTTTTCACACCTTACACTTTTCAAAAAGCTTTCAAAACAAACTTTTCAAACACTCTTGAGGACTGGTACAAGAGTCGATCTGAAACTTTCAAAGAAACTTTTTTCAAACCCACTCACACTTGAAAAGCAAACAATTTTGAAAACACAATGAGCAAGTATCTAAGAGCCCATGGATAACCATGGATAGAAAGGGTGCTAACACCTTCCCTTTCTATAATCTACCTCCCGAACCGAGAACCAATCTCATAAGGAATTTTTCTGTGCTTTTGTCCTTTCCATGTTGGAGAAAATAAAAGACGGTGGCGACTCTTGCTTACCGCGACATTTCGCGAAACCAGCTTTAAAACAGTCAGTTCCAGATCCACCGATCACAGAACTGGCGACTCTGCTGGGGATATTTTTAAAGTGAGGTGTACCTTAGGACTAAGATCACTATGTTTTCAATTGCTTTGACTTGTTTGCTTTAAATTGTGGGACTGTCTTGGGAGTTCTATAGATCCTAACCCGGATCTGGGGATACCTTCTTAGAAAGTAGCAACAAGGCTGTGAGGGAACTGTGCGGGGTATACCGACATGGTTGAAGCAGTCTGCTACGTTGATGTGGCACTTTGGTGTGTACCGTTAACCCTTGAGTCAATCAAGGAGAGTACGGGGCCTCCATGTGGTGTCGTGAAGCATCAACAGACCTTAGGAACCTTAATTGAACCATCTTGGCCTCTTTAGGGTAGTGAGATGACTACTTTGGTGTACTCCGAAGTCGGTTGATACTCGATACTACACTCAATTGAGGGTTATTTTCTTGGGATATTTTGATCGCCAGTCAGTGGCCAAATCGAAACGATGAACAATGAAAGCAATCCAATGATATTGAGATCCTTAGAACCCGGTTACTTTGATAGGACAGGTTTGAGCCCACCAACTTCAAGAGGGTAATACCCAGACCCCATGCTGGCCTAAACTCTAAGGGCTTTGTCTTGTGTGACTTGTGTGCCTTACATGTTTGCCTTTGTAAATATTTGTGGTGTGTTTAATCATAGCATCATAACATCATACAGCATCATATGCATCCACTAACCATTTCAGGGGTTCGAATCTTCATCTTTGTTCTTGTGTTGTAGGACATGGAAACTATCCGCAGAAAGACAATTCAGATCAACCTTATAAGGGTCCCTCCTCAGCTCAAGGAGCTTACATCCAGGATTCCCGAGAACTCGTCATTCAGTGAAAGGCATGGTAGACTCATCAGCCTGGTCAATACCAATATTGAGGAAGAGATGGTAAAGGTCCTTTTCCAATTCTTTGACCCTCTGCATCACTGTTTTACTTTCCCGGATTATCAGCTGGTGCCTACTCTAGAAGAGTTTTCCCAGCTTCTGAAGATTCCCATTCTCAATCAACTACCCTACAACGGTACGGAAAGGGAACCAAAACTTGAAGAAGTGGCTAAAGCATTATGCCTACAACCATCTGACATCAAGGGGCATTGGGAAACCAGAAATGGTATCAAAGGATTTTTGGCAAAGTTTCTGTTTGAGAAGGCCCAAGAGTGTTGGAATTCCCTTGACCTGCAAGCCTTTGAAGAAGTTGTAGCCCTCCTTGTCTATGGGTTGGTGTTGTTCCCTAAACCAGATCAGCTTATAGATATCAGTGCTGTCAAGATCTTCATGTCCAGGAATCCTATACCTACGTTGCTGGGGGACATCCTTCACTCATGTTACACTCGAACCATGAGAAAAAGGGGTGTTCTTATGTGCTGCACTCCCCTCCTGGGAAGGTGGTTTATTTCGCACCTTCCGCAATCAGTTTTGAAGAACGAGCAAGGTTTGAGGTGGTCGCAACGGTTGATGACTCTTACACATGCAGATATACATTGGTGTTCTCGGTCCAGAGAGGATGTCACTATTATTGATCGTTGTGGGGAGTACCCTAATGTTCCTTTACTTGGAATCAGAGGAGGTATTACCTACAACCCGTGCCTGGCTTGGAGACAGTTTGGTTATGCTCGGAAAGATGGCCCCCATGAGATGTTAATTCCTGACATAGTTTTTGACTTCGACAAGGATACGCAAGAACTTCGCCAGAAATTTATCAAAGCTTGGAGGATGCCCAGCAAAATAGACAGCAAGACCCTGGGGCACAGGAACTCCATCCCATTGGAGCCTTATCTCAAATGGGTACGAGCCCGCTCCCAGAAGCTGGTGATGCCATATCCTCATGTTCTCCCTGTGATCAAAGAGCCAGACTTGGAAGGGGAGGTGTCCTACACCATTCAACATCCTGACATGCCCACGTCCTGGGAAGAGATGCAGAAGAGTTGGATCCAGCTTAAGGAAGAACGGAATTCTCTGGAAACCAATCTACATGCCAGTGAGAAAAAGGTCCTGGAGCTCACCCGCTTACTGCACGAGGAAAGGAATCTCAATACCTATATTGCTCCGAAGAGGATGCGTAGTGTCTTTTGGGATTGATCTGTCTTGTAATGCTTGCCCATGAGGCTTTAATGTACTGAACAATTATTTTCTTAATAATAACGTGTGTTCCTTTTTGTCTACAACAAATTTGAATTTTCGAACTCTTGAATGCATTGCATAAACACATATCATTCATCATATGCATCACAGGTACTCTTCTTTTCAGGCTGCTGACTGTTCTTCGTTGTTTATTTCAGCATCATGAACCCTGAATCATCAACCGAGGCATCTATCAAGGCTCTCCAGGCGTAGAACGCCCAATTTCAGGAGCTGATCAAGGGTTTGGCTCAAGGCCAACAAGAGTTGAAGACCATGCTTCTGAAGAAGACTAAGAAGAAGAGGAGGACTGTGCTATTCAACACTGGGCGCAGACTCGGGAACACCTTACAGGTTGAGGCTGAGAGGACTACTCCATCTGTGGGGGAAGGTAGTCACCAAGAAAGGGAGGTCCCTACTCCTGTGGGCTCTGATACTGAAACAGACTTCAACGACGAACAGTACCCTCCTGCTGAAGACCGGTACAAGCAGTTGGAGGACAGATTGAAAGCTATGGAAGTTCAGCGTGTGCCTGGACTGGATTTCGGAGACTTGGGGTTATCTACTGGGGTGGTGATTCCACACAAGTTCAAGGCACCCGCCTTTGTGAAGTATGACGGGGCTTCCTGTCCCAAGATGCACCTCCGTTCTTATGTAAGGAAGATCCAGCCTTACACAGCAGACAAGAACCTTTGGATCCACTTCTTCCAGGAGAGTCTTTCAGGGACTCACCTCGAATGGTTCTATCAGCTGGATGGAATCAACATTCGTAACTGGGAGGATCTGGCCACTGCTTTTTACAAGCAGTATCAATATAATTCCGACCTCGCTCCTACGCGTACCCAGCTCCAGGGTATGTCGCTAGGGTCGGGAGAAGGTTTTAAGGAATACGCCCAGAAATGGAGGGATCTGGCTGGCAGGGTGCAGCCACCATTGACGGACCGAGAGCTGGTGGATATGTTTTTGGGGACCATTTCTGGTCCATTTTTCAATCATCTCATCGGTAATTCCTCTGCTGGGTTTACCGATCTGATCCTGACTGGTGAGAGGATTGAGGCCGGTATAAAATCGGGGAAGATACAGAAGGTTGCCTCCTCCAATGCTGAAAAGAAGCCCTTCAAGAAAGAGGCAAGTGCTGTGTATGGCCCGAGAAGGCAGAACAAACCTGAACACCGCCAAGCTGTCAACGCGGTGGTTATTTCTAAACCTGCTTCTGCTCCACAGCAGTACAATCAACCCAGAGCTGAGAGGCCCAAGCGACAATATACTCGGCTCAGCATGACTCTCTCTCAAATCCTGCCGCAACTGTTATCAGCCAGCTTGGTGACTGTTAGAGAGGCCCCGAAGGTTGTGAATACTGCGTCCCCCAAGTTTAATCCAAATGCCCGCTGTGCTTACCACTCTGATAGCCCGGGGCATAACACAGATGACTGCTGGGCCCTAAAGAATAAGGTTCAGGACCTTATTGATGCAAAGGAAATACAGTTTGAGGCGCCCGAGAGGCCGAATGTTGTAACCGCTCCCATGCCCCAGCATGGAGTGAATGTTGTTGAGGAGGATTTGTATGTAGCTTCGGTGGATGATGTTGCTACTCCACTGCTGACGGTCAAGAGGAACCTGTTGCTAGCCGGTTTATTTCTGGGATGTAGCAAGGGTTGCCCTCTATGTGTTGCTTCCCCTGTTGGTTGTTCTCTGCTGAAGTCAGGCGTCCAAAGCCTGATGGATAGTAGAGAGATTTTGTTCAGAAAGACTATTGTTCCTGCTGCTCCTGTTGAAGAAGTTTCAATTGTTACCATCTTCAACAACCCTTCCAAGGCTCCTTCAAAGAAGCCTGTCCAAATTTTTCCGGTTCACAAGATTGCTCCCATCACCATTACTGTTCCGGGGCCCATCCCCTACAAGTCTGATAAGGCTGTCCCATGGCACTATGGGGCAGACGTTTATGTTCTGGGTGTGAAACAAGAGTTCAACATTGATGCTGGTGTCTCCAACATCATTGGGCCTGCTAAGGTCACTCGCAGTGGAAGACTGTTCTCGCCAGACATTGCTCCTCCGGTAATTCATAGGCCGTTGGTCTTCACACCCGCCAGTGTGCCTGTTTCTCCCCCTGACCAAGTATCCACCCCCGCTGCCGAGTCATCTGATACTCGGGGCAAGGGAATTGCTGCTGATGTGCCTGCCAGGACAGAGGCACCGAAGACCATTGTTGAGGCTTCCAGGCAGGAAATGGAAGAAATCCTCAAGATAATAAAGAAAAGTGATTTCAACGTTGTAGAACAGCTGGGGCACACCCCCTCCAAAATCTCCATGTTGTCACTGCTGCTGTGTTCAGAGGCCCATGCCAAGGCTCTGATTGCTTTCTTAAAAACAGCCCACGTACCCCAAGAGACGTCTGCTGATCAGTTCACTGACTGTGTGGCCAACCTAACCGCTGATAATGGCCTGGGTTTCTCTGATGCCGATTTGACAGCAAAAGGGAAGAACCATAATGATGCCCTGCATGTCTCCATTGAATGCAGGGGCACTACTCTTGCTCATGTGCTGGTTGACACAGGTTCTTCATTAAACGTGCTGCCCAAGAAGGCTCTGGATAGGCTGGACTGTGAGGGTCTAGAGCTCAAACCAAGTAACATTGTTGTCCGGGCCTTTGACGGGTCCAAAAGAATGGTACATGGTGAGGTGGACATCCCAATCAGGGTTGGGTCACAGGTCTTCGATTCAAAATTCTATGTGATGGACATCCGTCCATCCTATTCTTGTTTGCTGGGTCGCCCGTGGATCCACAAGGCTGGAGCTGTGACCTCCACATTGCATCAGAAGCTCAAATACCCGGTCAGGGGGAAAATTGTAACAGTGCAAGGGGAAGAGGAATATATGGTCAGCCACCTCAACTCCTTCAGGTACGTGGAAATGGATGGGGAGTTCATTGAGACCCCCTTTCAACATTTTGAGGAGGTGCCACAAACTTTGGCAGCAGCAGAAGTAGTGGTTGAAGAGGTTTCTCCTTTGAAGATGGCCTCCTTAAAGGACGCCCAGGCTGTGATCGAAAGAGGTGAATGTGCAAACTGGGGCAAGCTCCCTGATCTTACTCCTAAGACTAATAAGTTTGGGCTGGGTTTCACCACAGAAGCTCAGAAGGCAGTGCGCAAGGCGAGAATTGGAAGACCTCCTGTGCTCATCACCTACTCAGGAGTGAATGTTGTTGGAGAGGAAGACGAAGTGGAAGAGTCAGAGTTCGATAGCTGGATTTACCCGACGACTGAGGGTGGATTGACCAACTGGACTGCTAAAGAATTTACACCCATAACTTTTGTTCCCCAGTAATGAACTTCTTTGTTTTGGATTTGTAATAAACAATAATTTGAAACTGTATGGCCCGGTGTCTTACCCGGGGCACCGTGGTTTTGTTTATGAGGGCTTTTGTTTGTCACTGTCATATATCATAAATAAAAACATTGGACGTTTTTCACATTTCAAATTTTGCGCTCCTTTTCTTTCCTTTCTTTATATATTGCGAAACGACTGTATTTACACACACACTCACTCATACAGGTTTCAATCCACTCTGGATCTCACTGGTAACGACTCTGCTACTGCCAGTTATGACTTCGAAAATCCGATCAACTTAGCCGAAGACGAAGGTGAAGATGATTGCGAAGTGCCTGGCGAACTTGCAAGACTGTTACAACAGGAAGAGAGGGCAATTCAACCACATGAAGAGCCAGTGGAAATAATAAACTTGGGTACTGAAGAAGACAGGAAAGAGGTGAAGATTGGTGCCAACCTAGAGCTCAGCGTGAAGCAATGGTTGACTAAGATGCTACATGACTACATGGAAATATTCGCCTGGTCCTACGAAGACATGCCCGGGTTGGATACCGACATTGTGGTCCATCACTTGCCTACTAAGGAAGACTGCCCTCAGGTTAAGCAAAAGGTCCGCCGTATGCGTCCAGAGATGTCTGAAAAGATCAAAGCCGAGGTTATGAAACAGTTTGATGTCGGGTTTCTCGCAGTAACTTCTTACCCCCAGTGGGTTGCTAATGTGGTGCCGGTACCAAAGAAGGATGGAAAGGTCAGAATGTGTGTTGACTACAGGGATCTGAACAGGGCCAGCCCCAAGGATGACTTCCCTCTACCTCACATTGATGTCCTTGTTGATAATACAGCTCAGCATAAAGTGTTCTCTTTTATGGATGGCTTTTCAGGTTACAATCAGATCAAGATGGCTCCTGAAGACATGGAAAAGACTACATTTGTTACTCAGTGGGGCACCTTCTGCTACAAGGTCATGCCTTTTGGACTAAAGAACGCTGGGGCAACCTACCAACGTGCCATGGTTGCTTTATTTCATGATATGATCCATCATGAGATAGAAGTGTATGTTGACGACATGATCGCAAGGTCCCAAACTGAGGAAGAACACCTTGATCATCTGCAGAAACTGTTTGACCGTCTGAAACTGTACAAGCTGAGGTTGAACCCAAACAAGTGCACCTTCGGGGTAAGATCCGGGAAGTTACTAGGCTTCGTTGTAAGTGATAAGGGTATTCAAGTGGACCCTGCCAAGGTTAAAGCTATTCAAGAGATGCCAGTTCCTAGAACAGAGAAGGAAGTCATAGGTTTTTTAGGACGCCTGAATTACATTGCTCGGTTCATCTCACACCTGACTGCTACCTGTGAGCCAATCTTCAAACTGCTGAAGAAAGATCAGGTAGTACGTTGGAATGATGAATGTCAGGCTGCTTTTGACAGAATCAAAGAGTATCTCCAAGAACCGCCCATCCTTATGCCACCGGTTGAAGGGAGACCTCTGATACTTTACCTGACAGTACTTGATAACTCAATGGGGTGTGTGCTGGGGCAGCATGACGAGTCTGGCCGAAAAGAGCACGCCATTTATTACCTTAGCAAAAAGTTTACCGACTGTGAGACACGATACTCACTGCTTGAGAAAACTTGCTGCGCTTTGGTATGGGCTGCTCGCCGGCTGAGACAGTATATGCTGACTCACACTACCTTGCTGATCTCAAAGATGGACCCTATAAAGTATATATTCGAAAAGCCTGCTCTGTCTGGGAGAATTGCAAGATGGCAAATGATCTTGACGGAATACGACATTCAGTACACGACCCAGAAAGCCATCAAGGGAAGTGTATTGGCAGACCACTTAGCACATCAGGCCGTAGATGACTATCAGTCAATGAACTTCGAGTTTCCGGATGAAAGTATCATGATTGTGACTGATTGTGAAGTACCTGGACCGGATGAAGGACCTGAACCAGGATCCCGATGGTCTATGCACTTTGACGGAGCCTCCAACGCTTTGGGTAACGGTATCGGCGCTGTGATCATATCCCCTCAAGGCACTCATACTCCACTCACTGCCCGGCTATGCTTCAACTGTACCAATAACATGGCGGAGTATGAGGCGTGCATCATGGGACTCAAAGCTGCGATTGACTTAAGGATTAAGTTTCTGAGTGTCTTCGGAGATTCCGCCCTCGTGATCAACCAGATCAAAGGAGAGTGGGATACGAAACATCCAAATCTTATCCCTTACAAAGAATGTGTGTTGACAATGATCCCCCACTTCACAGAAATAACTTTTGAACACTTCCCGAGAGAAGAGAATCAGCTGGCGGACGCGTTAGCTACAATGTCTTCTATGTTCAAGGTTAAATGGGATAATGAGGCTCCCAGGGTCATCATTTGGAAGTTAGACGAACCGGCATACTGTTGCGATCTCGAGACTGAACTGGTAACCGAGAAGCCTTGGTACCATGAGGTAAAGAGATACCTGGAGGCTCAGGAGTATCCTGAAGGTGCATCTGTCAATGATAAAAAGTTTCTAAGAAGGTTCGCGGCAAAGTTCTTCCTTAGTAACGGCATCTTGTACAAGCGAAACCATGATTCAACCTTACTGCGTTGTGTGGATAAGACGGAAGCAGAAAAGATCATGGAAGAGCTACATGAAGGAACCTTTGGTACACATTCCAGTGGACACACTATGGCTAAAAAGATCCTTCGGGCAGGGTATTACTGGTCCACATTGGAAGCTGATTGTTACCAACATTCCAGGACATGCCACAAGTGCCAGATTTATGCAGACAAGGTGCATGTTCCTCCAGTTCCCCTGAATGTTCTGACCGCACCTTGGCCTTTTGCAATGTGGGGCATTGACATGATTGGTGAGATCAGACCTACGGCATCTAACGGGCATCGCTTCATCCTTGTAGCGATTGATTACTTTACAAAATGGGTCGAAGCAGCGTCCTATGCTACGGTAACCAAGACCGTTGTGGCACGGTTCATTCGGCATAACCTGATCTGTCGATACGGTGTCCCTGAGAGAATTATTACAGATAACGGTACCAATCTGAATAACAAGATGATCACTGAGCTCTGCGAACAGTTCAAAATACAGCACCACAATTCTTCTCCTTACAGGCCGAAGATGAATGGGGCTGTAGAAGCAGCAAATAAAAACATCAAGAAAATCGTGCAGAAGATGACAGTGACTTATAAAGATTGGCACGAGATGTTACCGTTCGCTCTACACGGGTACCGTACCTCAGCTAGGACGTCAACCGGGGCAACTCCTTTCTCTTTGGTTTATGGTATGGAGGCAGTCTTGCCGATTGAAGTGCAAATACCCTCTCTCCGGATAATGAAGGATGCAAATCTGAACGAAGATGAGTGGATCCAGACACGACTTGATCAGCTCAACCTCATTGATGAAAAGAGACTCGCTGCTATCTGTCATGGTCAGACGTATCAGAAACGAATGATCAGGGCATTTAACAAAAAGGTCAGACCACAGGAATATCAAGTTGGGGATCTGGTAATCAAACGAATCATCCTTCCTCAGAGTGATCCAAGGGGCAAATGGACCCCTACGTACGAAGGGCCATTTGTGGTTAAACGTGTGTTCTCAGGAGGAGCCATGATTCTCACCAACATGGATGGTGACGACCTTCCTCACCCCGCCAATGCAGACATAGTAAAAAGATACTACGCATAAAAAGACCCGCTAGGCTGACATGCCTAGGCAAAAATTAGGGCTTCCCGTTGAACCAAAAGGGTTCGGGCAAAATGAAGGGATGAAATGAAAAAATCTGTACACCCGGCAAGTCGAAAACCTGAAAAGGCGGCTTGGGCAAGAATGGGTATCCCGGTGGACTGAAAACCCGAAAGGGCGGTCCAGGCAAAATTAGGGATAAAAGCGTAATACTATGTCTCATTGATCACTTTGCATCCAGAATCCGGTATCTATATCAAGACTAGACGGCATCGATCAGTCAGCTTCACCTTCAACCAAGGTCATCAAGTGATGAGACGCTCGGAGTTATAAAGGCAATAGCAGAGTTGAAACCCAGTGGATCATTCATTTCACACAGCTGTTTTATTTTCTTTTGTACAAAACTTGTATAAACTCTCTTGATTGGCGGCGTTCCTCTTACTAGGACGTCAGCCTCTTGTATACAAAACGCCTATTTACAGGCCACTCAAAAATCAATACAAATATACTTTTCAGTTAAATGTGCCAATTGTTTTTCTTTTTCTGTTTTGTTTTGCGAAGAACGTCCAAGGTTCAATTTGTGATATATGCATTGACAATAATTTGCTAACTCATGAATATTTGCATACGAAACAAAGGATTAATTGCAGGTGACACTAGAAACAGGGGCAATAAAGAGTTGTCTAAAGCAATCTAATTGTTCTATCCTCCAAAGTACCAAGGTAGGTTCAGCTAAAGAACATAACTAGGCATCTTAAATTCCCCAGAGAGTGAGCCAGCAAGCAGTATACTCTCCTCAAACAAGGCAGTTATCAACCTTAAAGAAGTTGGGTGTCCTCCAGCAGACCTCAACATTCTCCAGCAGCATGCATGTTCTTAACAAGCATCCCCGGCAATCTTGGTCTAAAGATTGTTCCCCGGCGGCATACCAAGCATTCAAAGGGATCACTTCCCCCGCAGTTCAATACTTCCCCAGGAGAGTCCAATCCAGTTCCCCAGGAAAGTTGGAACTCATCTCCCCAAGCAGCAAGCTTATCCCCAGTAGATTCTGGAAGCTTGTCCCTCGCAGAGCACGAACGCGTCGTCCGGCTTTATTCAAAGAGTTATTTCCTTAACAGGATATAACTGGGTTATCCTCAGCCAAAAGCCACGGAAAGATCGTCGTCGACAAAGTCTTGTCATCCCCAGCGAAGTCTATTAACACTCCCAACATAACGACGGTATCCCCAGCGAAGTTACTACCAACATCTCAACAAGAGTACCTCTCTCCTCACAGAGTATTGTTCCCCAGCCAGATCGCTAGATAGTTTTCTCCCCGCAGAGTAATCTCTCCAACAAGTTTATTCCCCCAATGGAGTCATCTTCTCCTACCAGTATTCTTGCAACTATCATTCCCCAGCGGAAACAACAAAGCACTATTCTCCAACATCAGCCCAGGATGTGACCTCCCGGCATCCGTCAAGGATTTACTTTCCTAGACAAAAACATACATTCACAAACAACATATCTTCATGCATTATAGCATGCATATACGCATCATGAGCATACAATCTCATTCATTCTGAGAACACTTCGCATGTCATACATCATGACATCACATACAACTAACGTTTTGTCTTTTCAGGACAAAGGTTAATACAAAGATAATTGCTATCAATCGCCGTGATTCCAGATCCGATTCCTGAATCTTGCCAGGGAGTATCTGTTGACGACTACAGTACCAGACTCGATTCCTGTATCTTGACAGGGCACGTCTGAAGAGTTCGAAGATCCGATTCCTTTATCTTGCCAGGGAGTATCTGTTGACGATTACAGTACCAGACTTGATTCCTGTATCTAGACAGGGCACGTCTGAAGAGTTCGAAGATCCGATTCCTGTATCTTGCCAGGGAGTATCTGTTGACGACTATAGTACCAGACTCGATTTCTGTATCTAGACAGGGCACGTCTGAAGAGTTCGAAGATCCGATTCCTGAATCTTGCCAGGGAGTATCTGTTGACGACTACAGTACCAGACTCGATTCATGTATCTAGACAGGGCACGTCTGAAGAGTTCGAGGATCCGATACCTGAATCTTGCCAGGGTGTATCCGTTGAAGACTAACATTACCAGGCTCGATTCCTGTATCTCGCCAGGGCACGTCTGAAGAATTCAAAGATCCAACTCCTGTAACCAGTCAGGACACATCTATACCAAGCATCTGAAAATCAGCTCCTGCAACGTGTCAGGTACTCATTTTTTCTTTTGCAGGCATGCAGGTTCTCACTAAAGAATCTCTTACGCGATCAACATCCAGGTGGCATCTATAAGCCCATCATCCTATTCGTCAACCTCTAAATGGCATCGGTAAGCCCATTTCCATCATCACACTGCTGCTATGTGAGCGCAAATTTCTGGGCACTCTAGTGTTCAATCATCTTCTACCCTCGGATTACGAAAGGCACGTCAGCCAATCTACATCCTCAGGTCTAAGAAGATTGAACAGGGGCAACTGTTGTACCCCAAAAATTTGCCCTCCCATATTCTCCAAGAAATTGCCAAGTCAAGCTTCAAAATCTCCTCAAGGGTTGCATAGTCAAGGGCCTCCTAAGCAGTCAAACTAGGGTTTTGGTTCTCACAAGGAAGCTGAAGTTTTCAAGGCCTCAATCAAGTCTCCCATGCACACAAACATTGTCAAGCACCTACATGTCAAGTTTCAAGACTTTCAGCACAAAATTGCACAGTCAAAACCCTAATTGCACTACAGTCAACTGTAGGGGCAAAATGGTCATTTGGCAGTCAAAAGTTCAAATTTTTGGTCAACATCTCATTTTGAAGCCACAAACATCATTTGATCAATGCTTGATCATGATTCTCAAATCTTGGCTCAAAAATCATCAAGATGCAAAAGTTTCTATTTTTGGACAGCTGAAAAAGTCAACTGAAATTGACCAGGGCATAACTTTCACATGGATTATCAGAAAAATTCCATCCAAAGCTCATTTTGAAGAGAAAGACATTTCCTACAACTCATATTCATACTTCAAGTCCAAGAAATGCTCTTTTCAAAAACAAATCAAAATACTTTTCACACCTTACACTTTTCAAAAAGCTTTCAAAACAAACTTTTCAAACACTCTTGAGGACTGGTACAAGAGTCGATCTGAAACTTTCAAAGAAACTTTTTTCAAACCCACTCACACTTGAAAAGCAAACAATTTTGAAAACACAATGAGCAAGTATCTAAGAGCCCATGGATAACCATGGATAGAAAGGGTGCTAACACCTTCCCTTTCTATAATCTACCTCCCGAACCGAGAACCAATCTCATAAGGAATTTTTCTGTGCTTTTGTCCTTTCCATGTTGGAGAAAATAAAAGACGGTGGCGACTCTTGCTTACCGCGACATTTCGCGAAACCAGCTTTAAAACAGTCAGTTCCAGATCCACCGATCACAAAACCCTTCAAGAAGGAGGCTAGTGCTGTATATGGCTCTAGAAGACCAGAGAAATTTGAGCGCCGCCAATCTGTCAGTGCGGTAATGATTGCTAAACCTGCTGCCGCTCCTCGGCCAACCAATCCTCAAAGGGCTGAAAGACCCCGGAGAGAGTTTACCCGTTTGAGCATGACCTTGTCGCAGATCTTACCACAGTTGCTATCCACCAATCTAGTGACTGTCAGAGAGGCTCCGAAGTTTGCAAATACTACATCTCCTAAGTACAACCCAAATGCCCGCTGTGCGTACCATTCTGATAGCCCGGGGCACTCCACTGATGACTGTTGGGCATTAAGAAGCAAGCTGCAGGACCTTATTGACGCCAAGGAAGTACAGTTTGAGGCATTTGAGAAGCCTAATGTAGTGACAGCTCCCCTGCCTGCTCATGGAGTGAATGCTATTGGGGACGAAGATGAAGTGGATGAGGCCGAGTTTGATAGTTGGATTTACCCGGCAACCGACAGTGGACCTAACAATTGGAGTGCAAAGGACAACTTACCTGTTTCTCTTGTTACCGAGTAATGAATTCCTATGTTTTTGGCATTTGTAATAAACAATAAAATTAAATTCTATAGCCCGGTGTCTTACCCGAGGCACCGTGGTTTCATTTGTGAGGGCATATAAATTGTCATTTCATATATCATAAATGAAAATCTTGGACGTTTTCTCGCATTTCAAATCTTATGCTCCTTTTCTGTCCTTTCTTCCTTTATACATATTTCAAAACAACTGTATTTACACACACTCACTCATACAGGTTTCAATCCACTCTGGATCTCACTGATAACGACTCTGCTACTGCCACTTATAACTTCGAAAATCCGATCAACTTAGCCGAAGACGAAGGTGAAGATGATTGCGAAGTGCCTGGCGAGCTTGCAAGACTGTTACTTCAGGAAGAGAGGGCAATTCAACCACATGAAGAGTCAGTGGAAACAATAAACTTGGGTACTGAGGCAGACAGGAAAGAGGTAAAGATTGGTGCCAACCTAGAGCTCAGCGTGAAGCAACGGTTGACTAAGATGCTACATGATTATATGGAGATATTTTCCTGGTCCTACGAAGACATGCCCGGGTTGGATACCGATATTGTGGTCCATCACTTGCCTACTAAGGAAGACTGCCCTCCGGTTAAGCAAAAGGTCCGCCGTATGCGTTCAGAGATGTCTGAGAAGATCAAGGCTGAGGTTATGAAGCAGTTTGATGCCGGGTTTCTTGCAGTGACTTCTTACCCTCAGTGGGTTGCTAATGTGGTGCCGGTACCTAAGAAGTACGGTAAGGTCAGAATGTGTGTCGATTACAGGGATCTGAACAGGGCCAGCCCCAAGGATGACTTCCCTTTACCTCACATTGATGTCCTTGTTGACAATACAGCTCAACATAAGGTGTTCTCTTTCATGGATGGCTTTTCAGGTTACAATCAGATCAAGATGGCACCCGAAGACATGGAAAAGACTACATTTGTTACTCAGTGGGGCACCTTCTGTTACAAGGTCATGCCTTTTGGACTAAAGAACGCTGGGGCAACCTACCAACGTGCCATGGTTGCTTTATTTCATGACATGATCCATCATGAGATAGAAGTGTATGTTGACGACATGATCGCAAGGTCCCAGACTGAGGAAGAGCACCTAGATCATTTGCAGAAATTGTTTGACCGTCTGAAGTTGTACAAGCTGAGGTTGAACCCGAACAAGTGCACCTTCGGGGTAAGATCTGGAAAGTTGCTAGGCTTCGTTATAAGTGATAAGGGTATTCAAGTGGACCCTGCCAAGGTTAAAGCTATTCAAGAGATGCCAGTTCCTAGGACAGAGAAAGAGGTCAGAGGCTTTTTAGGACGCCTGAATTACATTGCTCGATTCATCTCGCACCTGACTGCTACCTGTGAGCCAATCTTCAAGCTGCTGAAGAAAGATCAGGTAGTATGTTGGAATGATGAATGTCAGGCTGCTTTTGACAGAATCAAGGAGTATCTCCAAGAACCACCTATCCTTATGCCACCGGTTGAAGGGAGACCTCTGATACTATATCTGACAGTGCTTGACAACTCAATGGGGTGTGTGCTGGGGCAGCATGACGAGTCTGGCCGAAAAGAGCATTCCATTTATTACCTTAGAAAAAAGTTTACCGACTGTGAGACCCGATACTCACTGCTCGAGAAAACTTGCTGCGCTTTGGTATGGGCTGCTCGCCGGCTGAGACAGTATATGCTGACTCACACTACCTTGTTGATTTCAAATATGGATCCTATAAAGTACATATTCGAAAAGCCTGCTCTGTCTGGGAGAATAGCAAGATGGCAAATGATCTTGACAGAATACGATATTCAGTACACAACTCAGAAAGCCATCAAGGGAAGTGTATTGGCAGACCACTTGGCACATCAGGCCGTAGATGACTATCAGTCCATGAACTTCGAATTTCCTGACGAAAGCATCATGATAGTGACTGACTGTGAAGTACCTGGACCGGATGAAGGACTTGAGGAAGGATCCCGATGGTCTATGCACTTTGATGGAGCCTCCAACGCTTTGGGAAACGGCATTGGCGCTGTAATTATATCACCGCAAGGCACTCATACTCCGCTCACGGCCCGACTATGTTTCAATTGTACCAACAACATAGCGGAGTATGAGGCGTGCATCATGGGTCTTCAAGCTGCGATCGATCTAAGGATCAAGTTTCTGAGTGTCTTCGGAGATTCCGCTCTTGTGATCAATCAGATCAAAGGAGAGTGGGATACGAAACATCCGAATCTTATTCCTTATAGAGAATGTGTATTGACCTTGATCCCCCACTTCACGAAGATAACCTTTGAACACTTTCCGAGAGAAGAGAATCAGTTGGCGGACGCGTTAGCTACAATGTCTTCTATGTTCAAGGTTAAATGGGACAATGAGGCTCCCCGGATCATCATCTGGAAACTGGACGAACCGGCATACTGTTGCGATCTCGAGACTGAATTGGTGACTGAGAAGCCTTGGTACCATGAGGTGAAGAGATATCTGGAAGCTCAGGAATACCCTGAGGGTGCCTCTGTCAATGATAAGAAGTTCCTGAGAAGGTTCGCAGCAAAGATCTTCCTTAGCAACGACATCTTGTACAAGCGAAACCATGATTCAACCCTACTGCGTTGTGTGGATAAAACTGAAGCAGAAAGGATCATGGAAGAGCTACATGAAGGGACCTTTGGTACACATTCCAGTGGACATACAATGGCAAAGAAGATCCTTTGGGCAGGGTATTACTGGTCCACAATGGAAGCTGACTGCTACCAACATTCCAGGACATGCCATAAGTGCCAGATTTATGCAGACAAGGTGCATGTTCCTCTAGTTCCTCTGAATGTTCTGACTGCGCCTTGGCCGTTTGCAATGTGGGGCATAGACATGATCGGTGAGATAAAACCTACTGCATCCAATGGGCATCGCTTCATCCTAGTGGCGATCGATTATTTTACAAAGTGGGTCGAAGCAGCATCCTATGCTACGGTAACCAAGACTGTTGTGGCACGGTTCATTCGGCATAACCTGATCTGTCGGTACGGCGTCCCAGAAAGAATTATTACAGACAACGGTACCAACCTGAATAATAAGATGATCACTGAGCTCTGCGAGCAGTTCAGAATACAGCACCACAATTCTTCTCCTTACAGACCGAAGATGAATGGGGCTGTAGAAGCAGCAAACAAAAACATTAAGAAAATCGTGCAAAAGATGACAGTGACTTATAAGGATTGGCACGAGATGTTACCGTTCGCTCTACATGGATACCGTACCTCAGCCAGGACGTCAACCGGGGCAACTCCTTTCTCCTTGGTTTATGGTATGGAAGCAGTCTTACCGATCGAAGTGCAAATACCCTCTCTCCGGATAATGAAGGATGCAAATCTGAACGAAGATGATTGGATCCAGACACGACTTGATCAGCTAAACCTTATTGATGAGAAGAGACTTGCTGCTATCTGTCATGGTCAGACGTATCAGAAACGGATGATCAGGGCATTTAACAAAAAGGTCAGACCACAGGAATATCAAGTTGGGGATCTGGTAATCAAGCGAATCATCCTTCCTCATAATGATCCAAGGGGCAAATGGACCCCTACGTACGCAGGGCCATTTGTGGTTAAACATGTGTTCTCAGGAGGAGCCATGATTCTAACCAATATGGATGGTGACGACCTTCCTCACCCCGCCAATGCAGACATAGTAAAAAGATACTACGCATAAAAAAGACCCGCTAGGCTGACATGCCTAGGCAAAAATTAGGGCTTCCCGGCGAACCAAAAGGGTTCGGGCAAAATGAAGGGATGAAATGAAAAAAATCTGTACACCCGGCAAGTCGAAAACCTGAAAAGGCGGCTTGGGCAAAAATGGGTATCCCGGTGGACTGAAAACCCGAAAGGGCGGTCCAGGCAAAAGTTAGGGATAAAGCGTAATACTATGTCTCATTGGATCACTTTGCATCCAGAATCCGGTATCTACATCAAGTTCAGACGGCATCGATCAGTCAGCTTCACCTTCAACCAAGTCATCAAGTGATGAGACGCTCAGAGTTATAAAGGCAATAGCAGAGTGGAAACCCAGTGGGATCGTTCATTTCACACAGTTGTTTTATTTTCTCTTGTACAAAATTTGTATAAACTCTTTTGTTCGGCGGCGTTCTCTTACTAGGACGTCAGCCTCTTGTACATAAACGCCTATTTTTAGGCCATTCAAAATCAATACAAATATATTTTTCAGTTAAAAGTGCCAATTGTTTTTCCTTTTCTGTTTTGTTTTGCGAAAACGTCCAAGGTTCAATTTGTGATATATGCATTGACAATAATTTGCTAACTCATAAATGTTTGCATACGAAACAAAGGATTAATTACCGGTAACATTAGAAACAGGGGCAATAAAAGAGTTGTCTAAGCAATCTAATTGTTCTATCCTCCAAGGTACCAAGGTAGGTTCAGCTAAAGAACATAACCAGATATCTTAATTCCCCAGAGAGTGAGCCAGCAAGTCAGTGCACTCTCCCCAAGCTATATTATCAAACCTTAAGGAAAGTTGGGTATCCTCCCGCAAATCTCAACATGCCCCAGCAGCAATATACATATTCTTAACAAGCATCCCCGGCAGTCTTGGTCTAAAGATTGTTCCCCAGCGGTATATCAAACATTCAATGGAGTCACTTCCCCGGTACAACTCAATACTTCCCCAAGAGAGTCCAATCTAGTTCCCCAGGAAATTTGGAATTCATCTCCCCAAGCAGTAAGCTTATCCCCAGTAGATTCTGGAAGCTTATCCTCGCAGAGCACGAACGCGTCACCCAGCTTTATTTAAAGAGTTATTTCCTTACCAGGATATAACTGGGTTATCCTCAGCCAAAAGCCATGGAAAGAGCGTCCTCGACGAAGTCTTCTTATCCCCAGCGAAGTCTATCAACACTTCCAGCACAACAAAGGCATCTCCAGCAAATTACCATCAACTCAACGAAGTATCTCTCTCCCCACAGAGTATTGCTCCCCAGCAAGATCGTTAGAGTACTTTCCTCCCCGCAGAGTTATTCCATTCGCCAAGTTTATTCCCCAACGGAGTCATCTTCTCCTACCGGTATTCTTGCAATTATCATCCCCAGTGGAAGCAAAATCTATTCTCCAACATCAGCCCAGGAGTGACTTCCCGGCACCCGTCAAGGATTTACTTTCCTAGACTAAAAACATACATTCGTAAACATCACATACATCATTATAGCACGCATATACGCATCATATCTTACAAATCTCATTTATGTTGAGAACATCATTGCTTGACCCATATCATGCGTTGCGTATGACTGACCTTTACCTTTCAGGAAAAGATTCAGTTAAGTTCTCAGCTATCTCAGGACCTAGACCGGATCAGTTAAATCGACTCCAAAGATTCCTCTGTTTCTTATCCAGTCAAAGGCCTTCTCTGGTTCAGTTAGATCGACTCCAAAGATTCCTCTGTTTCTTATCCAGTCAAAGGCCTTCTCTGGTCTAGTTAAACCGACTCCTAAAGGTTTTTCTTTTGAAGAATCAGTTGAAGACTCCAAGACCTTGCCTGGTTCAGTTAAATCGACTCCCAAAGATTTTCCTGGTTATTATCCAGTCAAAGGCCTTCTCTGGTCTAGTTAAACCGACTCCTAAAGGTTTTTCTTTTGAAGACTCAGTTGAAGACTCCAAGACCTTTCCTGGTTCAGTTAAATCGACTTCCAAAGATTTTCCTGGTTATTATCCAGCCAAAGGCCTTCTCTGGTCTAGTTAAACCGACTCCTAAAGGTTTTTCTTTTGAAGACTCAGTTGAAGACTCCAAGACCTTGTCTGGTTCAGTTAAATCGACCCTAAGATTTTCTGTTTCTTATCCAGTCCAAGGCCTTTTCTGGTCTAGTTAAATCGACCCCAGACAGATTTTTCTGATGAAGACTCAGTAGAAGTTATCCAAGGTTTTCTCAATGATTGCTATTGAGATTGTAATCGCCTATGGTTCTCTCCCTGATACTGCGGAGATGATAATTCCATCCAAGGTTTTCCCAATAATTGCTATTGAGGTTGTAATCGCCTATGGTTCTCTCCCCGATACTGCGGAGACGATAATTCCATCCAAGGTTTTCTCAATGATTGCTATTGAGATTGTAATCACCTATGGTTCTCTCCCCGATACTGCGGAGATGATAATTCCATCCAAGGTTTTCTCAATGATTGCTATTGAGATTATAATCGCCTATGGTTCTCTCCCTGATACTGCGAAGATGATAATTCCATCCCAGGTTTTTCTCAATGATTGCTATTGAGATTGTAATCGCCTATGGTTCTCTCCCCGATACTGCGGAGATGATAATTCCATCCAAGGTTTTCCCAATAATTGCTATTGAGGTTGTAATCGCCTATGGTTCTCCCCCCGATACTGCGGAGACGATAATTCCATCCAAGGTTTTCTCAATGATTGCTATTGAGATTGTAATCACCTATGGTTCTCTTCCCGATCCTGCGGAGATGATAATTCCCACCAAGATTCTCTCAATGTTTGCTGTTGAGGTTGTAGTCGCCTATGGTTCTCTCCCCGATCCTGCGGAGGTGGTAATCCCAAGATTTTCTCAACGATTGCTGTTGAGGTTAAAGTCATCCAAGGTTCTCTCACCGTTCCTGTTGAGGTAGTAACCATCCCTGGTTCATCCATCATCGTTTGAAGCTCCAGATTCAGCTCCTGTAACCAGTCAGGACACATCTACACAAAGAATTTGAAGACCAGCTCCCGTAACAGGTCAGGTAATCATTTTTCTTTTTTGCAGGTATGCAAGTTCTCGCTAAGGAAGCTCTTACGCGATCAACACCCAGATGGCATCTATAAGCCCATCCACATTCCATCATCGCTCAGCATGGCATCTATAAGCCCATCATCCTATCCATCAATCTCTAAATGGCATCTATAAGCCCATTCCCACCATCACTGCTACTATGTGAGCGCAAATTTCTGGGCACTCTAGTGTTCAACCATCTTCCACCTTCGGATTACGAAAGGCACGTCAGCCAATCTGCATCCTCAGGTCTAAGAAGATTGAACAGGGGCAACTGTTGTACCCCAAAATTTGCCCTCCCATATTCTTCAAGAAATTGCCAAGCATGCTTCAAAATCTCCCCAAGGATTGCACAGTTAAAGAGCCTCATAAACAGTCAAAATTAGGGTTTTGGCTCTGACAGAGTAAATGAAGTTTCCAAGGGTCCAATCAAGTCCCACATGCCTACAAATATGGTCAAGCATCCTCATACCAAGTTTCAAGACTTTCAGCACAAAATTGCACAGTCAAAAACCCTAATTGCACTACAGTCAACTGTAGGGGCAAAATGGTCATTTGACAGTCAAAAGTTCAAATTTTTGGTCAACATCTCATTTTGAAGCCACAAACATCATTTGATCAATGCTTGATCATGATTCTCAAAGCTTGGCTCAAAAATCATCAAGATGCAAAAGTTTCCTTATTTGGACAGTTGAAAAAGTCAACTATAAATTGACCAGGGCATAACTTCCACATGGATTATCAGAAAAATTCCATCCAAAGCTCATTTTGAAGATAAAGACATTTCCTACAACTCCTCTTCATACTTCAAGTCCAAGAAATTCTCTCACAAAACGTTATCAATTTCAACATTATAGGTCATTTTCAAAAGTCAACAAAAAGGGACTTTAAGTCAAAGGCCATAACTTGAGATTGGTAAATCAAAATGACATGGGACAAAAGGCATTGGTTAGAGGACTCAAAGACCTTTCCAAAATGTCCAAGAACATGAGCAAAGCTTAAAAATTGAGCAAGTTATGCCTTGTGGAAGTTGGGAAATTTTTGGATATTTTGAAAAGTCAACATTGATTCAAATGACCTAAAATTGCTAATGGGCCTCTTTTTCTTCCACAATTCATTATCCAAGGCATGTGCACGACCATTTGGCCCAAAGGGAAGTTTTTATCATTTTTTATTTATTTATTTGGATTTTTAATCATTAATAATTCATTTAATTAATTAAAATACATGAAAAATGCTAAACCTAATTTTTCAAATCTTTTTGTGCATAGAATAATCTTAAGATTTTGTGTGTAATCAGATTTGGAAAGTATCTTGGTGATTGAACATGATTTGGACTAAGTTGGCATGAAAAGATTAGAAAATATTTTGCCTTGAAAACCAAATATTATTCAATCAATGCAAAGGTTTTTTGGATCAAATTTTAACCCTAATTGATTCCATACATAAGCTTGATCAAGACCTAATGCCTGCTAACCAAGAAGCTGCGCCATATACCAAGAAACCAACTTGAATTTTTTGCTTGAAAACTCAAATCTGAAAACTGTTTTCCAGGGCGATTCAAGCTGAGATAATCATCTCATCACCTTCCTAAGACCTTAAGCAACGTGCCTGAATAGGTTTCCACGTCCCTAACCCTTTGAATCGGTATACAGAAGTCAATTTTTTCTCATAAAAATGCATATTCGTGTTTTAATTTTGAGACATTCTCATAGAATTTTGTTTATGTATTCATACTAAGCGATGTGTTATGAAGCTAACCCTATATTTTAATTGCGTTTTTATGCACTATTGGAGAATCTGCCATTGTTATATTATAGGGTTTTGCAAGCTTTGAATTGGGCGTTTTTTAACGCTGTAAAATTAGAGGACCTCAATGCCATGACCATGTTCAGCGCGCTTGGACGAAAAAGATAGGACCCTCGCGCCTAATTTATGAGGCCACATGGCCTGTTCGCTATTTTCTGGAATGGCATATTCTAGAACGGTCCAAAAACCGTTGCTTATGGTTTTGTGTTTCAGGAAAAATTAACGAAGAAGAAGAAGATGATGCGTGGAAGAATGCCATTGGGTGATTCAAATAATTAGCGCGTTTTTTTATTTTGTCCACTAATCCATTGTTTTCTTATTATATTATTTAGTGTCCATCAGATTAAAGAATAAACGCGCTGGCTTGAGTGGTAGGGAAGACGCTTGGTAAACCACGGGACCTGGGTTCGAGCCCCAGGTCCCCACCCCCCTTTCATATTATTTTTCATTTAATATTTATGTGCAGTTTCAACGTTATGGACCACCGTGCATCATCAAAATCAAGCCATCCACTTGGCCAATGGAAGCGATCAGAGGGCCATGATCTGAAGTCCATGGTAGACACCAGTCAACCACCTCACACGCTGGCATGAAAGTCAATCAGGCCATGAACAATTGGGCCTAAAATGCTAAGTCTCACCTCCAAATTAGGGGCAGAACCCCCTAGGTTTGCATTATTTCTTTTCATTATTTTGGTATTATTTTCAATTATTGTCTTTATTTTAACTAATTCTTTAATCTAATTATTTTCATAAAAAATATAAAAAACTAAAAAAATCAGAAAAGAGACAAAAATTAAAATATTCTATTTAATTAATTTTTTTTTTTGTAAATAAAATTCATTAATTCCCTTAGTTTTAAATTTAGGTAATCCTTAACTTTTTTTTTAATAAAAATCTAAAATTGGTAGAATTAGGGTTTGAATAATTTTTTATCTTTTTTTCTTTTCTTTCATAATAATTAAATATTTCCTATTGTTTTTATAAATCAAGATTTGCATGTAAATAATTAGGTTAATATTAGGTTAAAATTTAATACTTTCTTAATAAACTCAAACAATTAGAATTAGGGTTAATCTTTTAATTTTATTTAATTTTTTTTTCATTAAAATCATAAAATACAAAAATACCAAAAACAATTTCTTTTTCTTTAATTTAATTAATTTGCTAATAATTTAATTTCATTAAAAAGGGTCCAACGCCCTCGTTTCTAATCTTGTTTCAATTCACGCGTTTTATTTCGTTTCCGTTAATATTTATGTACCTCTCCCAAAGCCGTGTAAACTTAATTTCTCGCACTTTTAGTTCTTTAATTCTTTATTTTTCTGTCAAATCGGGTTCTGGAAATTTTGGCGATGTGGACCCGCGCCTTTTGTAATAGCTTTAGAACTTTTATTTCTCGCAATATTTTAACTGTTAACAAATGCATGCAAGAATGAATGGCCTTAAATAAAAACAAGCGCATATATCACTTTAACATGACAAGATAAAATATCTGAATCTGACACACAAATCACCCACCACCCCTAGGGTACGCCTCACTGTTGCCTTGCCTCGAAAGGTGATCGTCGAGTAGAGGATGTCTTAATAAGTCCTCATGATCTGGGAACCTGGCATGAGGGTAGCTTCTAAGGTGTCTTCCTATTGCTCCGGTGATCACCATGTCCCGAACCTCGAATTGACCCGAACACCTCCAACGGTGGTGCTACCTACCTCTCAATGGTGGGATGGCACTACTTTAAAGGACATCTACACAGACGAATTCCTTAGGGTAGGTAGACGACTCTAGATACTTGCTCTAATTTCAAAACAAATCAAAAATACTTTTCACACCGACACCTTTTCAAAAAGCTTTCGAGAGCAATTTTTCAAACACTCTTGAGGACCGATACAAGAGTCGAACTGGAATTTTCAAAGAAACTTTTTAAAACCCACACTTGAAAAGCAAACAAACAATTTTGAAAACACAATGAGCAAGTATCTAAGAGCCCATGGATAACCATGGATAGAAAGGGTGCTAACACCTTCCCTTTCTATAATCTACCTCCCGAACCGAGAGCGATCTCTTTAAGGAATTTTTCTGTGCTTTTGTCCTTTCCTATTGGATAAAATAAAAGACGGTGGCGACTCTTGCTTCCGCGACATTTCGCGAACCAGCGTTAAACAGTCAGTTCCAGATCCACCGATCACAGCAGCGTAGCTAGCCAAAAAACAAACAGGCAACATAGCTAAAAACACAAAACAATAGTGCAAGCTAGCACTAGCTCAGGTAGCCCTATATCATCATTTTCCTAAATAGTGCAAATCCTTCATAATTTTCAAAAGGGAAAAACAGTGTGCATCATAGAAAGATGAATGAGGAAAGATATCACCTGCATATAAAACAGTCCCAAAACAAAGAAACAAAGTCTTGTTGCCCACTGCTACAAAAAAAACCTATCAAAAGCTTATGTCAAAATAGTCCAAAACCAGTCTGCACTATGTCAATCCAAAAACCTGCATCATACAACCAACTTTGCACCAAAATGAATAGAAACAAAACATGCACCAAAAAGTACTCAAAACAGCATCATAAATAGTTCAAATGCACCAACTTTTCCCCCCAATTTTTTTTATCATTTTTCTCTATAAAAAGGAGGCATTATTCAACAGAAAAGGGGATTGATTTTTGACCAAAAAAAAACCACAACTCCAACATACTAACAACCAGCAAAACTGAGAGATTTTTACCAAGAAAAGAAGCATAAACCAGAAAAAGATACCAACCGTTCAACTCACATAAACCAGAGGAGGCATTAGGAGATGGTTTTTCACATAGAAAACTAACAATATATCACAAAAAACCTTACCATGCCTTGCTACTGCTAAAAATTCTGCCCAATACAGAATCAGGAACTTTGAACATTGCATTCCAAAAACCTTGTAACTTAGTGTTTTAAATTTTTCTACAAATCACAGCATCTTAAATTTTTAACATACAGTAGATGAAGAAAGAAGATTGAATTAGAGTAAAGAAAAATATCATACCTCGAAGATTGAATACCCGTTGGAGGAGCTCCAACTTGGTAATTTTCTTTCCCCTTCTTTTGCCCTATCGATTATTGTTGATGTTGTCCTTGAAACTGTTAAGGTTCAAAATAATTGATGTTATTAAGTTGCGGGAGTGAAAAGAAACTTTGAGATTATTTTTTTGTTTTGTTGATGTCGTTGATGTTGTTTTAAAACTTACCCAAGGCGTTGGTTCGACTTTTCTTGTCACAATTCTGCTGAGTAAGTAAGCACGATGCCAATGCTTCTTTGTTTATAACTTGGATTAAGATGATTATGTCGTCTTTCTCAACATTTCTTACCGAAACGCCCAGGTAAATGTTGCGTGATAGTTGACCCCTTTTTAGGCCCAATTCTGTCCGCCCGTTCAAACATTACTTTGTCTTCCTCTTTAGACCATGGCCCTTTAATAAGTTCAGGATGCAACATGTTCTACCACATATCCTTCCGCAACATCTAATTTCAGAACAACTAATGTAGCAATCCTAAAAGTATGATAATCAGAGTTTTAAGAAAGCGGAGAGGGATCGAATCCCATACCTGAGAGCTTCCCTACCTCTATCGATTTGAGCTTGTCGATATCACGCAGCAAATTGCCATTATCGATAAAAACCATGCAATTGAGAGAAGGCCATGAGCAGAGCATATGTCGTTGTTAATCAGCGAAGGTAGCAACTAAGAGGGTGAGCCAAGTGAGTTGGTGTTGTTTTCGTTTGTTCGTAAGCAGAAGAGATCGGAAGGATTTTGTTGTTGCAATTCGGATTCAAACCGTGAGGAAGAAAACTTATGGTTGAAGGAGAAAGATGTAGCGTGAATTGAGAAATCCCAAGGAGGTTAATCTTTGTATTCTACAGCAAGAGAAGAAGAAGAGCATAGGGTAGCGGTGAGAGAGATGAACAGAGAAGCGCATGATTTGCGTTTGAGAAGAGAGAGAGGTGTTGGACAATTTAGGGTTTTCTAACCCCTTTGTGATTGATAAGCTGGGTGGATCCGAGTCCAGCCTGACCCGGTCCGGCCCATTCTTTTTTTTTTTAGTTTTTTATAAACCTTTTTTTTCATATATAAACCTAGGTTAGTGTCCTTCTGAGTTGCTTAGGCCCAAACTCCAACAATTATTAGTTACACCCTTTCATTGTGTTTATTTTAAATAATAATTAGTTTAGTTAATTTAGTTATTTTATAGATTTAATTAAATAACTATGTTTTAGTTAACTAGATAATCTTAATTATTTAGATTAGTTTTAGACTTAATTTAATAACTTTAGAATTTTGATTTAGTTAGATATAAATTAGTAATGTTAGAACCTTTAATTAGTAGGTATATTTTGATAGTTTTAGAAATTTTAATTTGTTTTGACCTATTTTTATAACTTTAGAACTTTTAATTAGTTTAGATACATTTGGATAACTTTAGAATTTTAATTTAGTCCTAAAAATTTAATTTTTAATTTAGAATTAATTTAGTTTAGATTTAAGTTACTAATTTTATTACTAATATAGCTTAGATTAAATTAATAATTTTATAATGAATTTAGTTTATACTTAAGTTAGTTTAGATGTAATTTGGTAACTTTAGAATTAATTTAGTTTAATTTTAATTTAGTAATTTTAGAACTATTTTTACAATCTTAGAATTTGTAGTTAGTTTAGAATTATTTTAGTAAGTAATCTTAATTTTTTTAATTTAATTCAAATAACTTCTTTAGATAATTAGTTACATTCTCTTTTATTTATATTTAAATATCTCTGTAATTTTAAAACTCACACCTTTTAAGTCAAAACTTCGACATTAGGCCGTCGTATCTTCGAAATCTCATCCGCATCCACTTTTAGCCAAACAAACCCTTTTTTAATCAAATCAAAAATCCAAAAACATTTAATCATTACTTGAATTTATTTTAAAACTCGCAAAAACACTCAACAAATCAAAACTCCCCAAAAGGGCATGTTATCTCCGTTCTACCGCGATACCGACTGTGCCTATTGCTAGAATGCGTGCGTTAGCGTCGCCCACTAAAAAAACATAAACAAACTAACCTTTTTTCTAGAGGAACTACGGTGTTCTGATTCCTTCATTGGATACTGTTGTACCCCAAAATTTGCCCTCACATATTCTTCAAGATTCGCCAAGATCAATCTCCAGATGATTCAAAATCTCTCAAGGGTTGCACAGTCCAATTGCCTCCTAACACAGTCAAAATTAGGGTTTTGATTCTTGCAAAGAAAATGAGGTTTCCAAGGGACTGGCGCCAGTATCTGCGATATCACTGGTCCGGCCAGGGTCACCCGCAGTGGCAGGCTCTTCTCGCCTGACATTGCACCGCCCGCTATTCGAAAACCCCTCCTTATAACACCCACAAGTTTACCTGTTCCTGTTGCTGATCAAGTTGTTTCCCCTGCCGCCGAGTCATCTAATGCTCGGGGCAAAGGGGTTGAAGAAGAGCCTGCCCGGATGGAGGCACCAATACCCATAAATGCCGAAGCCTCACAACAAGAAATGGAGGAGATCCTGAAAATAATAAAGAAAAGTGATTTCAATATTGTCGAGTAGCTGGGGCATACGCCCTCCAAGATCTCCATGCTCTCTTTATTGCTATGCTCCGAGGCCCATGCTAAAGCCTTGATTTCATTTCTCAAAACGGCCCATGTGCCGCAGGAGACAACTGCAGTCCAGTTCACTGATTGTGTAGCAAATCTGATAGCAGACAATGGCTTGGGTTTTTCAGATGCTGACCTGACCGCGAAGGGAAGAGACCACAATGATGCCCTGCATGTCTCTATCGAATGCAGGGGCACTACTCTGGCGCATGTATTGGTGGATACTGGTTCTTCCTTGAATGTCCTACCGAAAAAGGCTTTAGACCGTTTGGATTATGAAGGCCTGGAACTGAAGCCCAGCAACATCATCGTCAGGGCCTTTGACGGTTCAAAAAGGATGGTTCATGGAGAGGTTAACATCCCTATTCGTGTGGGCTCTCAAGTGTTTGACTCCACTTTTTATGTGATGGATATACGTCCATCGTACTCTTGTCTACTGGGTCGACCCTGGATCCATAAGGCTGGGGCAGTGACCTCTACCTTGCACCAAAAGCTGAAGTATCCCGTCAGGGGGAAGATCGTCACTGTGCAAGGAGAAGAGGAGTATATGGTGAGCCATTTGAATTCCTTCAGATACATTGAGATGGACGGGGAGTTTATTGAAACCCCCTTTCAGCATTTCGAGGAGGTACATCCAATTTCAGCAGCAGCAGAAACAATAGTCAAAGAGAATATTTCCTTGAAGATGGCTTCCCTAAGGGATGCCCGGGCTGTGGTTCAGAAAGGCAATTGTGCAAACTGGGGTCAGCTTCCTGACTTCACTCAGAAGAACGACAAGTTTGGGCTGGGCTTTACTGCAGAGGCTCAGAGGGCTGTGCGCAAGGAGAAGATTAGAAAGGCTCCGGTGTTTATTTCCAGCTCAAGGGTGAATGCTATTGAGGAGGATGTGGAGGAAGCAGAGTTTGACAGTTGGATCTACCCGACTACCAGCGACGGACCGAGCAACTGGACGGCAAAGGATTTTACCCCTATCACATTTGTCACGCAGTAATTAATTTCTTTTGATTTCCAATTTGTAACAAACAATATGTTAAAACTTTGTTGGCTCGGTGTCCTACCCGGGGCATCGTAGCTCCATTTGTGAGGGCTTTTTGTATGACATTTTCATATATCATCAATCAAAACATTGGACGTTTGTTGCATTTCAAATCTTGTGCTCTTTTCCTTTCTGTGTTATATATATTGCAAAACAGCTATATTTACACACACTCACTTATACAGGTTTCAATCCACTCTAGATCTCACTGGTAACAGCTCTGCTACCGCCAGTTATGACTTCGAAAATCCGATCAACTTGGCCGAAGACGAAGGTGAAGATGATTGCGAAGTGCCTGGTGAACTCGCAAGACTGCTACTCCAGGAAGAGAGGGCTATTCAGCCACATGAAGAGCCGGTAGAGACAATTAACTTGGGTACTGAGACAGATAGGAAAGAGGTCAAGATTGGTGCCAATCTAGAGCTCAGCGTGAAGCAACGATTGATCCAGATGCTACAAGACTACATGGAGATTTTTGCTTGGTCCTATGAGGATATGCCTGGTTTGGATGCCGACATTGTAGTTCACCACCTGCCAACCAAGGAAGATTGCCCTCCGGTAAAGCAAAAAGTCCGACGGATGCGTCCAGAGATGTCTGAGAAGATCAAGGCCGAGGTTATGAAGCAGTTTGATGTCGGGTTCCTCGCAGTGACTTCTTACCCTCAGTGGGTTGCCAATGTGGTGCCAGTGCCGAAAAAGGACGGTAAAGTCAGAATGTGTGTTGACTACAGGGATTTGAACAGGGCCAGCCCCAAGGATGACTTCCCCCTACCTCACATTGATGTCCTTGTCGACAATACAGCTCAACACAAGGTGTTCTCCTTCATGGATGGTTTTTCAGGGTATAATCAGATCAAGATGGCTCCAGAGGATATGGAGAAGACTACCTTTGTGACTCAGTGGGGCACCTTCTGTTATAAGGTCATGCCATTCGGATTAAAAAATGCTGGGGCAACCTATCAACGTGCCATGGTTGCTTTATTTCATGATATGATCCATCATGAGATTGAGGTATACGTTGATGACATGATTGCAAGGTCTCAAACTGAGGAGGAGCACCTTGACCATCTGAGGAAGTTGTTTGACCGACTCAAGTTATACAAGCTAAGATTGAATCCCAACAAATGCACCTTTGGGGTAAGATCCGAAAAATTGCTAGGTTTCATTGTAAGTGATAAGGGTATTCAGGTGGACCCTGCCAAGGTAAAAGCCATACAAGAGATGCCGACTCCAAAAACAGAGAAAGAAGTCAGAGGCTTCCTGGGACGACTGAATTACATTGCCCGATTCATCTCACATCTGACTGCTACTTGTGAGCCAATCTTCAAATTACTGAAGAAAGATCAAGTAGTACGCTGGAATGATGAATGTCAGGCCGCCTTTGAAAGGATAAAGGAATATCTCCAAGAGCCACCCATTCTTATGCCACCGGTGGAAGGAAGACCTCTGATACTATACTTGACAGTACTTGACAATTCAATGGGGTGTGTGCTGGGGCAGCATGACGAGTCTGGCCGAAAAGAGCACGCTATTTATTACTTGAGAAAAAAGTTTACCGACTGTGAGTCTCGTTACTCACTGCTTGAGAAAACTTGTTGCGCTCTTGTATGGGCTGCTCGCCGGCTAAGACAGTATATGCTGACTCACACTACTTTATTGATTTCAAAAATGGATCCCATCAAGTACATATTTGAAAAGCCCGCTCTGTCTGGAAGAATAGCGAGATGGCAAATGATCTTGACAGAATATGATATCCAGTATACAACTCAGAAAGCAATTAAGGGAAGTGTACTGGCAGATCATTTGGCACACCAACCTGTGGACGATTACCAATCACTGAACTTTGATTTTCCGGACGAAGACATCATGGTGGTAACTGACTGTGAGGTACCTGGACCGGATGAAGGACCTGAGGAAGGATCCCGATGGTCTATGCATTTTGATGGAGCCTCCAACGCTTTGGGTAACGGCGTCGGCGCTGTAATCATATCTCCCAAAGGAACTCATACTCCCCTCACCGCCCGATTATGTTTCAGCTGCACCAACAATATGGCAGAATATGAGGCATGTATCATGGGTTTACAAGCTGCAATCGATTTGAGGATCAAGTTTCTAAGTGTCTTCGGAGATTCCGCTCTTGTGATCAATCAGATCAAAGGCGAGTGGGATACGAAACACCCGAATCTTATTCCTTACAAGGAGTATGTGTCGACCTTGCTTCCCCACTTTGAAGAGATAACTTTCGAACACTTCCCTAGAGAGGAGAATCAGCTAGCGGACACACTAGCCACGATGTCTTCAATGTTCAAAGTCAAATGGGACAATGAGGCTCCCCGAATCATTATCTGGAAGTTGGATGAACCGGCATACTGCTGCGAGCTCGAGGCTGAGAAGGTTATTGAAAAACCCTGGTATCATGAGGTGAAGAGATACTTGGAAGCTCAGGAATACCCTGAAGGTGCGTCTGTCAATGATAAGAAGTTCATGAGGAGGTTTGCTGCAAAATTCTTCCTCAGCAACGGCATTCTCTACAAACGGAATCATGATTCAACTCTGCTACGTTGTGTGGATAAGGCAGAAGCAGAGAAAATCATGATGGAGTTGCATGAAGGTACATTTGGAACACATTCCAGTGGACACACCATGGCTAAGAAAATCCTTCGAGCAGGATATTTCTGGTCCACAATGGAAGCCGATTGTTACCAACACTCCCGAACTTGTCATAAATGCCAGATCTATGCTGACAAGGTGCATATCCCTCCGGTTCCTTTGAATGTCCTGACGGCACCTTGGCCTTTCGCAATGTGGGGCATCGATATGATCGGCGAGATCCGACCGACGGCATCCAATGGGCATCGCTTCATCTTGGTGGCGATCGATTACTTCACAAAATGGGTTGAGGCAGCGTCCTACGCCACGGTAACCAAGAGCGTCGTGGCGCGTTTCATCCGGCATAATCTGATCTGTCGGTACGGCGTCCCAGAAAGAATCATTACGGACAATGGTACCAATCTCAATAACAAAATGATCACTGAACTCTGTGAACAATTCAAGATACAACACCACAATTCTTCTCCCTACCGGCCGAAGATGAATGGGGCTGTAGAGGCAGCAAATAAAAATATCAAGAAAATTGTGCAGAAGATGACAGTGACCTATAAAGATTGGCACGAGATGTTACCGTTCGCTCTTCATGGGTACCGCACCTCAGCAAGGACATCGACCGGGGCAACTCCTTTCTCCTTGGTCTATGGCATGGAGGCAGTCTTGCCAATTGAAATCCAGATACCCTCTCTCCGGATAATGAAGGATGCAGACTTGGATGAAGATGAATGGATCCAGACTCGACTTGATCAATTAAATCTGATTGACGAAAAGAGGCTCACTGCTATCTGTCATGGTCAAATGTATCAGAAACGGATGATCAGGGCATTTGACAAGAAAGTCAGACCGCAAGAGTATCGAGTTGGGGACCTGGTAATCAAACGCATCATCCTTCCTCAAAGTGATCCCCGGGGCAAATGGACCCCTACATACGAAGGGCCATTTGTGGTTAAACGTGTGTTCTCAGGAGGAGCCATGATCCTAACCACCATGGATGGTGACGACCTTCCTCACCCCGCCAATGCAGACATAGTGAAAAAATACTACGCATAAATAAGAGACCCGCTAGGTTGACATACCTAGGCAAAAATAAGGGCTTCCCGGCGAACCAAAAGGGTTCAGGCAAAAATAAGGGATGAAATGAATAAAAATCTGTACACCCGGCAAGTCGAAAACCTGAAAGGGCGGCTTGGGCAAAAATGGGTATCCCGGTGGACTGAAAACCCGAAAGGGCGGTCCAGGCAAAAGTTAGGGATGAAAGCGTAACACTATGTCTCATTGGATCACTTCGCATCCGGAGTTCGACATCAACTCTCTGGCTCCAGGTTTCGGCATCGACCAATCAGCTTCATCTTCAACTAGGCAGCAAAGCGATGAGATGTTCGAAGACATAAAGGCGATAGCGGAGTTGGAACCCAGTGGGATTGATCACATAGCTGTTTTGTTTCCTTTTTCAAATTGTAAACTCTATACTATTTGGCGATGTCCTCTTACTAGGATGTCAGCCTCTTGTACAAAAAAACGCCTATTCACAGGCAAAATTTAAATCAATACAAATTCACTTGTCCATACAAATTACCATTGTTTTCCCTTTTTTCTGTTTTGTCTTGCGAAGAACGTCCAATGTTCATTTTTGATATATGCATTTGACATTAAATTGCTAATTCATAAATATTTGCATATAAAACGAGAGATTGATTACAGGCGACATCAGAGACAGGGGCAATTGAAGTTGTCTAATGCAGTTTGGTTGTTTTGTCCACCAAGGCACCAAGGTAAGTTCAACTGAAGAATATGGCCAGATCATCTCAGCTCCCCGCAGAGTAAAATCAGGTTCAGCAATACTTTCCCCAAGCGGAGTTGATTCCCCGTCGATCCTGAAAAGGACACAACATTCCCCGGCAGGTCTTAAAGCTCATCCCCAGTAGATTCTGGAAGCTCATCCCCTGCAGAGTACGGACGACTCTCCCGAGTTTTATTTAGAGTTATTTCCTCACAAGGGCTTATAACTGGGTTATCCTCAGCTAATTGCCACGGAAGATCGCCCTCGGCAAAGTTCCTTCAATCCCCAGCGGAGTTTATCATCGTTATCCCCAGCGGAGTTTATCATCGTTATCCCCAGCGGAATCCATCATTAAAGCCCTCAACGGGCCTCTTATCCAAACTTCGGCCAAGTACCTCATCCACAGAGCAACTCCCCGGCCGTTCGGCAAGGATTTATTTTCCTAAGGCGAAATTGCATTCATAAACATTTCACGTTTTCATACATCTTGCTTACATACATGATGAAGCGCATACAACACTATCTCATGATTGAACATCATAACACCATGCATATCATACATCATGACATTGCATACAACTTACGTTTTTGCCTTTTCAGGAAAAAGACAATCCCAAAAAACAATTACCTTCAACTGTCGCAATTCCAGATTCGATACCTGTATCTAGCCAGGGCACATCTGAGAGTGATCAGTTTCCAGACTCGATTCCTGTATCTAGCCAGGGCATGTCTGAAGAGTTCGAAGATTCGATTCCTGTATCCAGCCAGGGCACATCTGTCAACTACAACACCTCCAGATTCGATTCCTGTATCCAGCCAGGGCATATCGGTAGACCACGTTTCCAGACTCGATTCCTGTATCTAGCCAGGGCACGTCTGAAGAGTTCGAAGATTCGATTCCTGTATCCAGCCAGGGCACATCTATTGACGACTATTTCCAGATTCGATTCCTGTATCTAGCCAGGGCACATCTGTGAGCAACCAATTGTAGATTCGATACCTGTATCTAGCCAGGGCATATCTGCATAAGGAGATTGAAGATCAAACACCTGTAACCAGCCAGGAAAACATCCGTCTTTCTCAAATACACAAGTTCTCGCAAAGGAATATCTTATGCGACCGACACTTCCAAATGGCATCTATAAGCCCATTCCCGACAAGGTTCTGCCATCTCTCTAAATGGCATCTATAAGCCCATTCCCGACATCACATTGCTGATACCTCAACATGCGAGTGCAAATTTCCGGGCACTCTAGTGTCCAATCTCCTTTTACCCTCGAGTCACGAAAGGCAAACTTGCCAATCTAACTCTTCAGGTTCAAGAAGATTGAACAGGGGCAACTGTTGTACCCCAAAATTTGCCCTCCTATTTCCTTAACATTTTCTCATCACAAGACCTTTGAAGATCAAGATCCAGTTAGGATTTCCTCTGCTCAAGACTTCTCCTTGCACTGTGGACTCAAATTAGGGTTTGTGATTGCCCAAGGATGTTTTGACCTAAAATGTTTAAGATGACTTTCATGCTTCATGTTGGACTCCCAAGTTTATCCATACCAAGTTTCAAGTCCTGATTCCAAGTTTTGCCCAGTCAATTGGACAGATGACCTAGAAATCAGCTGTATTGGGGAAAAGTCAACTGTGGCCAATTGACAGTCAAATCTCATGAAATTTGATCCACATCAACATTATGAACTCATTTGGACCATTTGATCAAGTTTGGATCACAATTCCACAAGAAATTTGATCAGATCACCAAAAGGGCAAAATGGTCATTTTTAGGGTTTTGACTGCACAAAGGCAATTTTTGACTGTTTGACCAAGACAATGGCAAACCAAGCTCACATATGGACTCAAGGACCCCATGGAATTATCTTTACATGCTCAACAAGCTCAAAAGATCCCAAGTACACAAGATTGATAGTTGAATTTCCCAGTCAATTGATCAATTTTGACTGTATACTGAAAAGTCAAACTTTGACTTTTTGGTCAAAATCAAGAGTCAAGATTCATTTTTCATCAAAACATGCCAAGTCATGAAACTTGTTCACCAAGAAATCACAAAATGCAAATTAGGGTTAGAAAATGGAATTTTTCATAACTTAGAATTTTTCTAAGTTATGAAAAACCCTAATTTTTCCCAACTTTGCCCCACCTTTTCACCAAGATCCATTTGGATTCAAACAAAAGTCAAAACATGAAAGTTGTAGCTTATTGCATAATCTACAACTTTGATTCACAAAGTTTTCTCATTTGAAGCTTGTATCTCAAGTTACAATTTTTTGAATAAGGGCACTAAACCATTTTTAACTTAGTGAATTTTTAACCTATTTTGACAAGGTTTTCTACCCCACTTCAAGGCCACTTTTCATACCCTTCCACTTGGAATTTTAATTTGCATTTCAAAGATGGATTGTAGTACACATTCCAAGCTTTCCAAAATATCCAAAAACTTCTCAAACAACCTCATAACTTGAGAGATTCGAATTTCACAAGTTGGCAAAAATTCACTTTTGTTCTTCATCAAGACATGTTCATAATCTTGCAAATTTTAACTCAGCTTGCTTTATGCTTGATTACAGGTCCTTGAACCATTCCATACTCAATAATTTAATGCTTATTCATTGTGCCAAGGCCACGTTCTTTGTGTTCTAACATTGCATAATGGATTGATCTCAAAGTAGATAAAGTGCTTTATCCATTTTTGTAAAAAGCTAGCTTTATGTCAAATTGAAATCCAAGCAAGTACAGTTAGGATCTCATGGGCACAAGATTATGGGCAAATTGCTCTGATCAAGAGAGGCTTATGCAGCAGGATTAGAGGTCCCCTACTGACCTAAAACATCAAGTGGCATTTTGTTGCTTAACATAGAAGAAAAGTCCATAACTTGTGCCATCTCTCATCTCAGCTTAAGCACACAAGAAAGAAGTTATCAAACACATTACACATAACATATCCAAGCTAACACACGAGCTTTTGACCTCCAACACACCCTCCATCTCAGAATCATCCTCAAACTGCAAAAACAGAGTTGCCTCTGCAGTTTGAGTGCCAACTCCCATTTCCTTCGAGCATTCTTGTCCAAACCTGTTCCTCTACCTTCCTTACAACATATGCAAGCTAACCATGGCCTAAAACCTGACCTGTAATCACCCTAATAGTTTCCACCATTTTCATTTTTTCCTTTTGCAGTTGAAGTTCCATAGCTTGATTCAGAAGCTCTCAAGACAAAGTAAGCATTGAAACAGCATCCCTGGACCTCAAGGAAGCTTTTCCAATCATTACCTTGCACTAGAAGTTCCTCATTCTCCAGATAGAAGTTCAGCTGCACAGGTAAAACTTTGAACTCGTATCTCTCTTATCATGCATTTTTAGTCTTAAGTTTGTGAAGAAACAAGGTTCTACTCATAGCCCTGAGCATGTACATATCTTTACATTTCATTTCTTTTGCCTGAGTAGAGAGAATTTGTAGTTTGAAAATGGCAGAAAAATTAGGTTAGGATTTGGGGGAGGAGAAATTCTCCCTCATCTTAGAGAGTTAGGTCAAGTTCCATATATGGTTAGAACCGTCTCTTCATGCTGAACATTTGTTGTGTTATGAGTTTTTGCTGAAAAGCCAGGAATCGAGAGTTGGACATTGAAGAACAGGGGCGCGCGTTTTTTTGAATCTTGTTGCTGGAGGTTGAAGACAGTGTTCCTTGGGCTGGGCCTGTATATCTTTTCTTATTCATACCACACATTTGCTATTACACCCCCTGAGCCCATTTGCTTCATTTTTGACTCTTTTTGACTTTTTCTTTTTTGGTTGACTTTGTTTATTTTTTCTCATGATATAAAAAACATAAAAATATTTTTTCCATCTTTTTTTGAATTTATGGCATATTTATTTGATTTATTTCTTTTGTTTATGCATAAATATATACATATTTTATTTAGAATAAATACAAAAATGGTGTAAATACATTTTCATTTTTATTTACCTTCTGAAAATATTTCACATAAAAAAATACCTTTTTTTATTTATTATTGATTTTATAAAAAAAATTAATTATTATTATTATTTGTATACAAGGCATATTTAGAACTTAATATATATATATATATATATATATATATATATATATATATATATATATATATATATATATATATATATATATATATATATATATATATATATATATATATATATATATATATATATATATATATATATATATATATATATATATATATATATATATATATATATATATATATATATATATATATATATATATATATATATATATATATATATATATATATATATATATATATATATATATATATATATATATATATATATATATATATATATATATATATATATATATATATGTTTATTAATATATTCAAGTTAAAATATAAAAATACTTGAATTTTCCATTTTTATTAATATTTGATACAAAAATACTTTTTTTTTTCATAATATACTTTATTTTATTTTATTCTTATAAATAATAAATAAATAGTTGTATTAAATTAGATAATAATGCATTTTCTTCAAAATTAGGGTTTTTGCCCTAAATTCAAAATACTCCAAAAAAATAATATATTTTTATTTTCTTTTCTCTTTTACATAAATAATATTTTTTTTCATACATATACAAAACATTTCTTTTTGCATCTTGCATTCTTATTTAATTTTTGTACATTATTTACATTGCAAATATTCAAAATGATGTAATAATTTAGATTTAAATTCTTGTCAATATCCCCATTTGAACATTTGTACCCCCCTTCCCATATTTGGTTTTGTAATAGCTTAGTAAATTTAATTTCGCACTTTATTGCTTTCTAATGATAACATGTTAGAATTAGGGTTTGTATGCGGAAAAAAAAACGATAAAAAAAATAGTTTGACCTAATACAAGATAAATGAGCATGAAAATAAACAACACATCTCACACTTGCACCCCTAGGGTATTCCACTTGTTGCCTTCAAATAAATGGGCCATATTGTATGTTGAACTTCTTTGGGCAAAGCAAACAATTTGAATGATCATAGTCCCTCGACAAAACTTTTCAAAACAAACAAAAACCAATGATCAAGTCCCTTAAAGAAAATTGCCCAAAGACATTTAACGTCGTTGCAATTATGGTCTAAACGATGACCCGCGCCTGTCCCTCTCACATCCTAACACAAGATTGTCCACCAAATACAATGGTGGAACAAACTTGTTAAAAGGGTTAAAACATAGCAATAATCTTTTGAGAAATTTAGGAGTAGATAACCTCTTAGTTGCTTGAATCAAACTTGCAAAACAAAACACTTGCCTAATTTTAAAATCACACATCACTACACTTTCAAAACAACTTTCAAAAACAAATGAAAACTTTTTTTTCAAAAGACATACATCTTTGTATACATCCCCACATGGATCATTACAAAGGTTGCCACCACATTGGCATCTTTTCAAAACATTTTCAAAACACACACACAAAGCACCATTTCAAACAAATTGAAAACAAAAGGCAAGTGATCTAAGCAAGTAACTAAGAGCCCATGGATAACCATGGATAGAAAGGGTGCTAATACCTTCCCTTTCTATAATCTACTCCCCGAACCCAAGAAAACATCTCAAAAGGTTTTTGCTGTGCTTTTTAACCTTTCCTTAGGATAAAATAAAAAGTCGGTGGCGACTCTTGCTAACCGAAACATTTGCGAATACAAACGCAAAACCCAAGTCAGTTCTCCCACCGTATCACAGAACTGGCGACTCTGTTGGGGAAAATAATAAAAGTGGAGTAACCTTAGGGCTTAGATCACCTTTGTTTTCAATTGATTGTCTTGTTTGCTTTTACATTTGTGGGCTTTGTATCGGAGTTTTATCGATCCTAACCCGGATCTGGGGATACCTTCTTAGAAAGTAGCAACAAGGCTGTGAGGGAACTGTGCGGGGTATACCGACATGGTTGAAACAGTCTGCTACGTTGATGTGGCACTTTGGTGTGTACCGGTAACCCTTGAGTTCAGTCAAGGAGAGTACGGGGCCGCCGCGTGGTGTCATAAAGCATCAACTGACCTTAGGAACCTTAATTGAACCATCTTGGCCTTTTAGGGGTAGTGAGATAACTGACTTTGGTGCAGTCCGAGGTTGGTTGATACTCGATACTACACTCAATTGAGGGTTGCTTTCCTGGGATATTTCGGTCGCCAGTTCAGTGGCTAAATCGAAACGATGAACAATGAAAGTAATCCAGTGATATTGGGACCTTTAGAACCCGGTTACTTCTAATAGGACAGGTTGAGCCCACCAAACTTCAAGAGGGTAATACCCAGACCTCATGCAGGCCTAAACTCTAAGGGTTTGTCTTGTGTGACTTGTGTGCCTTACCATGTTTGCCTTTGTGAATATTTGTGGTGTATCATAACATCATGACATCATACAACATCATGAGCATTGACTAACCATTTCAAGGGTTTCGAATCTTCATCTTTGTTCTTGTTTTATAGGACATGGAAACTGCTCGCAGAAAGACAATTCAGATTAGCCTTGTAAAGATCCCTCCTCAGCTTAAGGAACTTATGTCCAGGATTCCCGAGGGTTCTTCATTCAGTGAGAGACATGGAAGACTCATCAGCTTGGTTAACACCAACATTGAGGAGGATTTGATAAAAGTCCTGTTCCAGTTCTTTGACCCTCTGCATCACTGTTTCACTTTTCCGGATTATCAATTGGTGCCTACATTGGAAGAGTTCTCCCGACTCCTGAAGGTCCCTATCCTTGATCAACTACCCTACAACGGTACGGAAGAGGAGCCCAAGCTTGAAGAGATTGCTAAAGCCTTGCACCTACAGTCATCTGACCTCAAGGGACATTGGGAAGTTAGAAGTGGTATCAAGGGTTTCTTAGCCAGGTTTCTGTTTGAGAAGGCCCAAGAATGTTGGAACTCCCTTGACCTACGAGCTTTTGAAGAAGTTATGGCCCTCCTTGTCTATGGTTTGGTGTTATTCCCTAACCCAGATCAGCTTATTGATATCAGTGCTGTCCAGATCTTCATGACCAAGAATCCTATACCTACGTTGCTGGGGGACATCCTTCACTCATGTTACACTCGAACCATGAGAAGAAGGGGTGTCCTTATGTGTTGCACTCCCCTCCTGGGAAGGTGGTTTATTTCGCACCTTCCACAATCAGTTTTGAAGAACGAGCGGGGTTTGAGATGGTCACAACGGTTAATGACTCTTACGCATGCAGATATACATTGGTGCCCTAGGTCCAGGGAAGACGTCACTATCATTGATCGTTGCGGGGAGTACCCTAATGTTCCTTTATTTGGAATCAAAGGAGGTATTACTTACAACCCATGCCTGGCTTGGAGACAGTTCGGTTATGCTCGGAGGGATGGCCCTCATGACATGTTAATTCCTAACATAGTTTTTGACTTCGACAACGATACTCAAGGACTTCGTCAGAGATTTATCAGAGCTTGGAGGATGCCAAGTAGGATAGACAGCAAGACACTGGGGCACAAGAACTCCATCCCGTTGGAACCTTATCTCAAGTGGGTACGAGCCCGCTCCCAGAAGTTAGTGATGCCTTATCCTCATATGCTTCCTATGATCAAAGAACCAGTCTTGGAAGGAGAGGCATCCTACACCATTCAACATCCCGACATGCCCACCTCCTGGGAAGAAATGCAGAAGAGCTGGGTCCAGCTTAAGGAAGAACGGAATTCTCTTGAGACCAGTCTACATGCTAGCGAAAAGAAGGTCCTGGAACTCACCCGCCTACTGCACGAGGAAAGGAATCTCAACACCTACATCGCGCCAAAGAGGATGCGCAATGTTTTTTTACCTTAAGGAGTCATTTTGTAATATTTAGCCCATGGGGCATTTATGTACTAACGAATTTCTCCTTATTAATATGATGTGCGTTCCTTTTTGTCTACAACAAATTTTGAATATTCTAAATCCTTGAATGCATTGCATACATACGCATTCCATTGCACCATATGCATAGCAGGTACCCTATTTCACAGGTTACTTAATTTTCTTCGCTGTTTATGTGCACAGTCATCATGAATCCAGACTCCTCCAGTGAGCAAGCAATCAAGGCCCTTCAGGCCCAAAGTGCACAGTTTCAAGAGATGGTCCTAAGCCTAGCCCAAGGTCAGCAAGAGTTGAAGACTCTACTCATGAAGAAGAAGAAGAAAAAGAGGACTGCGTTGTTCAACACCGGACGCAGATTTGGGAACACACTCCATAATGAAGCTGATCCAACTACTTCTTCTGCTGAGAAAAACAGTCCCCAAGGGGGAGGAGCTCCTAGTCCCGCAGTCTTCGACAACGAGACGGACTATAACGACGAACAATACCCACCTGCTGCTGACAGATACAAGCAATTAGAGGACCGCTTGAGCGCCATGGAAATTCAGAATGTGCCGGGGCTGGATTTCGGAGATTTGGGGTTATCTTCTAGAGTAGTAATTCCACACAAGTTTAAGGCACCTGCCTTCGCCAAGTATGATGGGGTCTCCTGTCCAAAGCTACATCTAAGGTCGTACGTAAGGAAAATCCAACCTTACACGGCAGATAAGAACCTCTGGATTCACTTCTTCCAAGATAGCCTCTCGGGGTCACAGCTTGAATGGTTTTACCAATTAGATGGAGCTAGCATCCGACACTGGGAAGATTTGGCAACCGCATTCTACAGACAATACCAATACAATTCTGATCTCGCTCCTACGCGTACCCAACTTCAGGGTATGTCTCTAGGAACGGGTGAAGGGTTCAAAGAGTACGCTCAAAAATGGAGAGATTTGGCTGGCAGGGTGCAGCCTCCGTTAACTGATCGAGAGCTGGTTGATATGTTTCTAGGGACGTTGTCTGGTCCATTTTTCAATCATTTGGTTGGTAACTCCTCCGCTGGGTTTACAGATTTGATATTGACGGGAGAAAGAATTGAAGCTGGCATCAGGTCAGGCAAGATACAAAAGGCTGCCTCCACAAGTGCTGAGAAGAGGCCGTTTAAGAAAGAAGCAAATGCCGTCTATGGTCCTAGAAGACAAGTCAAGCCCGAAAGTCGCCAAGCCGTCAATGCTTTGGTCATCTCGAAACCTGTTGCTGCTCCTCAGCAGTACAATCAACAAAGAAGCGAAAGGCCCAAGAGGCAGTATACCCGACTGAGTATGACTTTATCTCAAATTTTACCCCAACTGTTGTCCACCAACCTGGTGACTCTCAAAGAAGCTCCTAAGGTCGTCAACACTGCGTCTCCTAAGTATAACCCAAATGCCCGGTGTGCTTATCATTCTGATAGTCCCGGGCACACTACTGATGATTGCTGGGCCTTGAGAAACAAAGTGCAAGATCTGATCGACGCAAAGGAAATTCAGTTTGAAGCGCCGGAGAGACCAAATGTTGTAACTGCTCCTATGCCCTAGCATAGAGTAAATGCCATTGAGGAAGAATTGTATGCTGTTTCGGTAAATGAAGTTGTCACCCCTCTGAAGACCGTTAAGAAGAACCTACTGCGGGCCGGTTTATTTCCGGGTTGCAGTGAAGGTTTCCTGTTCTGTGCTGTTTCCCTGTCTGGTTGCCCTTTGCTGAGGTTAGGCGTCCAAGGCCTAATGGATAGCAAGGAGATTCTGTTTAAGAAGTCTGCTGTTCAGTTAGTTCCGATAAAAGAAATTTCTGTGGTTACCATTTTCAAAAATCCAATCAAGGCTCCCCCGAAGAAGCCTGTTCAAATCATGACTGTTGCACCTGTGATTATTACTGTCCCGGGGCCTCTCCCCTACATGTCTGATAAGGCTGTCCCCTGGCATTATGGGGCAGATGTGTATGTAAATGGAATCAAACAAGAATTCGACACTGGCGCCAGTATCTGCGATATCACTGGTCCGGCCAAGGTCACCCGCAGTGGCAGGCTCTTCTCGCCTGACATTGCACCGCCCGGTATTCGAAAACCCCTCCTTATAACACCCACAAGTTTACCTGTTCCTGTTGCTGATCAAGTTGTTTCCCCTGCCGCCGAGTCATCTAATGCTCGAGGCAAAGGGGTTGAAGAAGAGCCTGCCCGGATGGAGGCACCAATACCCATAAATGCCGAAGCCTCACAACAAGAAATGGAGGAGATCCTGAAAATAATAAAGAAAAGTGATTTCAATATTGTCGAGTAGCTGGGGCATACGCCCTCCAAGATCTCCATGCTCTCTTTATTGCTATGCTCCGAGGCCCATGCTAAAGCCTTGATTTCATTTCTCAAAACGGCCCATGTGCCGCAGGAGACAACTACAGTCCAGTTCACTGATTGTGTAGCAAATCTGACAGCAGACAATGGCTTGGGTTTTTCAGATGCTGACCTGACCGCGAAGGGAAGAGACCACAATGATGCCCTGCATGTCTCTATCGAATGCAGGGGCACTACTCTGGCGCATGTATTGGTGGATACTGGTTCTTCCTTGAATGTCCTACCGAAAAAGGCTTTAGACCGTTTGGATTATGAAGGCCTGGAACTGAAGCCCAGCAACATCATCGTTAGGGCCTTTGACGGTTCAAAAAGGATGGTTCATGGAGAGGTTAACATCCCTATTCGTGTGGGCTCTCAAGTGTTTGACTCCACTTTTTATGTGATGGATATACGTCCATCGTACTCTTGTCTACTGGGTCGACCCTGGATCCATAAGGCTGGGGTAGTGACCTCTACCTTGCACCAGAAGCTGAAGTATCCCGTCAGGGGGAAGATCGTCACTGTGCAAGGAGAAGAGGAGTATATGGTGAGCCATTTGAATTCCTTCAGATACATTGAGATGGACGGGGAGTTTATTGAAACCCCCTTTCAGCATTTCGAGGAGGTACATCCAATTTCAGCAGCAGCAGAAACAATAGTCAAAGAGAATATTTCCTTGAAGATGGCTTCCCTAAGGGATGCCCGGGCTGTGGTTCAGAAAGGCAATTGTGCAAACTGGGGTCAGCTTCCTGACTTTACTCAGAAGAACGACAAGTTTGGGCTGGGCTTTACTGCAGAGGCTCAGAGGGCTGTGCGCAAGGAGAAGATCAGAAAGGCTCCGGTGTTTATTTCCAGCTCAAGGGTGAATGCTATTGAGGAGGATGTGGAGGAAGCAGAGTTTGACAGTTGGATCTACCCGACTACCAGCGACGGACCGAGCAACTGGACGGCAAAGGATTTTACCCCTATCACATTTGTCACGCAGTAATTAATTTCTTTTGATTTCCAATTTGTAACAAACAATATGTTAAAACTTTGTTGGCTCGGTGTCCTACCCGGGGCATCGTAGCTCCATTTGTGAGGGCTTTTTGTATGACATTTTCATATATCATCAATCAAAACATTGGACATTTGTTGCATTTCAAATCTTGTGCTCTTTTCCTTTCTGTGTTATATATATTGCAAAACAGCTATATTTACACACACTCACTTATACAGGTTTCAATCCACTCTAGATCTCACTGGTAACAGCTCTGCTACCGCCAGTTATGACTTCGAAAATCCGATCAACTTGGCCGAAGACGAAGGTGAAGATGATTGCGAAGTGCCTGGTGAACTCGCAAGACTGCTACTCCAGGAAGAGAGGGCTATTCAGCCACATGAAGAGCCGGTAGAGACAATTAACTTGGGTACTGAGACAGATAGGAAAGAGGTCAAGATTGGTGCCAATCTAGAGCTCAGCGTGAAGCAACGATTGATCCAGATGCTACAGGACTACATGGAGATTTTTGCTTGGTCCTATGAGGATATGCCTGGTTTGGATGCCGACATTGTAGTTCACCACCTGCCAACCAAGGAAGATTGCCCTCCGGTAAAGCAAAAAGTCTGACGGATGCGTCCAGAGATGTCTGAGAAGATCAAGGCCGAGGTTATGAAGCAGTTTGATGCCGGGTTCCTCGCAGTGACTTCTTACCCTCAGTGGGTTGCCAATGTGGTGCCAGTGCCGAAAAAGGACGGTAAATTCAGAATGTGTGTTGACTACAGGGATTTGAACAGGGCCAGCCCCAAGGATGACTTCCCCCTACCTCACATTGATGTCCTTGTCGACAATACAGCTCAACACAAGGTGTTCTCCTTCATGGATGGTTTTTCAGGGTATAATCAGATCAAGATGGCTCCAGAGGATATGGAGAAGACTACCTTTGTGACTCAGTGGGGCACCTTCTGTTATAAGGTCATGCCATTCGGATTAAAAAATGCTGGGGCAACCTATCAACGTGCCATGGTTGCTTTATTTCATGATATGATCCATCATGAGATTGAGGTATACGTTGATGACATGATTGCAAGGTCTCAAACTGAGGAGGAGCACCTTGACCATCTGAGGAAGTTGTTTGACCGACTCAAGTTATACAAGCTAAGATTGAATCCCAACAAATGCACCTTTGGGGTAAGATCCGGAAAATTGCTAGGTTTCATTGTAAGTGATAAGGGTATTCAGGTGGACCCTGCCAAGGTAAAAGCCATACAAGAGATGCCGACTCCAAAAACAGAGAAAGAAGTCAGAGGCTTCCTGGGACGACTGAATTACATTGCCCGATTCATCTCACATCTGACTGCTACTTGTGAGCCAATCTTCAAATTACTGAAGAAAGATCAAGTAGTACGCTGGAATGATGAATGTCAGGCCACCTTTGAAAGGATAAAGGAATATCTCCAAGAGCCACCCATTCTTATGCCACCGGTGGAAGGAAGACCTCTGATACTATACTTGACAGTACTTGACAATTCAATGGGGTGTGTGCTGGGGCAGCATGACGAGTCTGGCCGAAAAGAGCACGCTATTTATTACTTGAGCAAAAAGTTTACCGACTGTGAGTCTCGTTACTCACTGCTTGAGAAAACTTGTTGCGCTCTTGTATGGGCTGCTCGCCGGCTAAGACAGTATATGCTGACTCACACTACTTTATTGATTTCAAAAATGGATCCCATCAAGTACATATTTGAAAAGCCCGCTCTGTCTGGAAGAATAGCGAGATGGCAAATGATCTTGACAGAATATGATATCCAGTATACAACTCAGAAAGCAATTAAGGGAAGTGTACTGGCAGATCATTTGGCACACCAACCTGTGGACGATTACCAATCACTGAACTTTGATTTTCCGGACGAAGACATCATGGTGGTAACTGACTGTGAGGTACCTGGACCGGATGAAGGACCTGAGGAAGGATCCCGATGGTCTATGCATTTTGATGGAGCCTCCAACGCTTTGGGTAACGGCGTCGGCGCTGTAATCATATCTCCCAAAGGAACTCATACTCCCCTCACCGCCCGATTATGTTTCAGCTGCACCAACAATATGGCAGAATATGAGGCATGTATCATGGGTTTACAAGCTGCAATCGATTTGAGGATCAAGTTTCTAAGTGTCTTCGGAGATTCCGCTCTTGTGATCAATCAGATCAAAGGCGAGTGGGATACGAAACACACGAATCTTATTCCTTACAAGGAGTATGTGTCGACCTTGCTTCCCCACTTTGAAGAGATAACTTTCGAACACTTCCCTAGAGAGGAGAATCAGCTAGCGGACGCACTAGCCACGATGTCTTCAATGTTCAAAGTCAAATGGGACAATGAGGCTCCCCGAATCATTATCTGGAAGTTGGATGAACCGGCATACTGCTGCGAGCTCGAGGCTGAGAAGGTTATTGAAAAACCCTGGTATCATGAGGTGAAGAGATACTTGGAAGCTCAGGAATACCCTGAAGGTGCGTCTGTCAATGATAAGAAGTTCATGAGGAGGTTTGCTGCAAAATTCTTCCTCAGCAACGGCATTCTCTACAAACGGAATCATGATTCAACTCTGCTACGTTGTGTGGATAAGGCAGAAGCAGAGAAAATCATGATGGAGCTGCATGAAGGTACATTTGGAACACATTCCAGTGGACACACCATGGCTAAGAAAATCCTTCGAGCAGGATATTTCTGGTCCACAATGGAAGCCGATT